>JABASH010000638.1:0-36309 GCA_019776445.1 Tomocerus maximus | reverse complement strand
GAAAAGGACTCCTCGTTTATTTTCGGCTTGTTGGGCTTATTCGGCTTATTAGAAGAAGTAAGACCAGTAGATGTAAGACTACAGGGAAATAACGAGAGCCCCTAGTATATATTATACCATACACTTCCTTCTGCTAATATTGGGTCGTGGCATGTAGGTATCTGTTAAAATAAATCACGTTGTAAGCCAAAATGAAGAGAAATTCATCCCATGATACACAGCTATTGTTAACCCCTATGGTCCGTCTTCACTATTGACAATGTAATTCCGAATAAATTACTACATAAATAATTCCAAATAGTGATAATATAAATACACCGATATGAAAAATTGGAGTCCATCAGATGCTCTTAATACCTAGAAGTGAATTTCAGCCATTTAATTTTCGAATGCCTACGAATTAACAAATGGTATTGCAAACCGATATCATAGCAAATATTCAAAGGTAACTGAAATTGAAATGATGACTAGAAGAATACTCAATACACACAACTGGTACCCATGAATGAACTTACTACAACGTTAGCCTGCTACATATTAACAATCAATTATTATTACTATTACAAACTGAAGCTAGTAAAGTATGTCGTACCTATACCATACCCATTTAACTAACTATCTACTTTAAATATTGGTGAACAAAATGTTATTATCTACAGATTCCCTTCACCTGTTTAATAATGACCACAAATCAAGTGGAAAACCAGTGATAACCAGTTAATTATTAAGATGATGTTTCGCGAAAGAATATTTATTACTCTGCTAATAAAACAGTTCTATATCGTTTTCTACCATGACACACTTTTATATTTTATACAACAGTGTCATGAGTCATGATGAAAGTCATGATATACTTTACTCTGCACAAAGGCAGATCTTGAGTATGGTCAATATGAACACAATACTATTAGTAATATGTGCACGAGTAATTAATGTGTACACAGCCACAGAGATAAATAAGTACTTACTTGGTGCATGTGCTAACGTTTCATTATGTGCATATTTTTTACTTTCTGTACAAGTACAAATTGAATAGGACAAATAGGATTTTATAGCCGATTGAGGTAGAGATTGCCATGTTATTCATGTAGGTAAAGTACATAAATACATGTCTAGATTGCATTTGAACCTAACCCAAGCAAATCAAGTCGAGACACTATAAATGTGAAAGTTAGTGTTTACATTGACTACTACTTGGCCCATGCCTACTGAGCATCATAGAAGAATATAAAAAAGTGTCTGCTACACACCATTATAGATAACACGATGTCATAGGTAAATTAACTGCAAGCGAGCACAAGCACAACTCAACGATGCATTTTTTGAAATACGATACGCTTACGTTACGTTAGTTATGACTAAGCACATCTCACACAATGAATTTAGTCTGTCGCTACATGGAAACATACTCTTTCGATTTAATAAACTTGTCCCTGATGTGATAGGTTGTCACTAAGTAGAGTCGAAAGCATTTCGATGTCAAATATATTTTGTCTCTGCATATGCAAATGATGAATGTGACATTGTCAACTTTAGTGCCAACTGCCAAGTCAATAGAAAGGAAGACAAGGTAAGCCGAGTCGACAACAGCCGACGACCTAACTTGACTCGACTGATGGACTCACTACTTCTTCCAGACTGCCCTCCAATTGCAATCTATGTCTTACTAACAAAATACATACATCAGATCAATTCAATTCAAAGCTCACTACTCATGCATAAAACATGAGCATTGCTAACTTTATACACGACTATAATATAACATTTGCTTTCAAAACGCGGATGCTCACTAATGTAACTTACACGGTTGTGATGCACATGCTGCAATAGGAAAACAGATAACAAACAGTCTGTCTCAATCTACCATCCATGCATGCGAACTCACTTTACTTTTTGCAAAAATCAACAAGCGATTACGGCCGCAGTGCATATGGTGAGGATACAGCACAAAATATATTAAAATCTAATAAGCTAACGACGAAACACGTCCTATAATGGCACACCAAATTTGCAAACTTCTGGAAAAAACGATAAAAGTGAAATTATCTTCATCAGAATCTCTTTATGGAGCTTTGGCTTTGGCTTGGGGGAATTGCTCCACCAATATCAACTAGACTACAGAGATAAGGTAACGTGTGTACACAAACACAGTTTCTACTACATTCAATGTCTTCCCTACTGAATAAATAAATAGTTAATTAAGCTGAGTGATTTCGCATTGATAATACCACACTTAAAGGATTTTACTGTTTATTTGCTGAATACTACAGAATACTAGTAACCTAAGGCGTCTTCTTACCACTTCTACACTTACACCTAAATAAATACTACATACAGCCTACTTCTGCTACCTCCTGTACTATACCTATACTTAAAACCCCTATACGTCCGTTTACATATCACCTTTACAAACATACGGTTCTGCAAAGAATTTGGTGCCACACTTTAACTAATGACCAATATTAATTAAGTACTTCATTTGTGGATTTCCTCTACTAATACAATGAATATATCTACAGAGAAATATTTCAGCATTAAGCATGTGTCTAATGTTTCATATAACCGAATAATTTTTGACATTCAATTCAAAAATTTAAAGTTAATAGGGAATTTTATTACAGAATTGACTTTTTCACCCCTTTGGTTGTAGGGGTTTTCTCAAGGATTAAGAATTAAGGAAATGCGGTGCGGAGACAAATGTTATACAGAGCATTGTGCATCCCTATTGCACTGCATTTTATTTCGTCAGAAGTTTACTGTACATCGTGAATAGTTCACTATCGCCAAAGTTTCACAGGAAGGAGTCGTAGAGTAAAGGAAGAGAAAAGAATAGCTACACACTCGACAGTTGTTGAAAAGGAAATCCTAGGTTGGATTGGCTGCTGATGCATGTGTTAGTAAGCAAATGTATGTACTTATTTGTAAGTACAGTAGCCAAAGGAGCTTGGTGCAATCGAGGACGTCTTTATATAGCTGGTTACCACTTGCATAGCATACGGATGGCGTTTTTGTCGTATGTAGGTAGCAATACATAGGTAACATTGTTAAGAAAAAGATGCATCCGTATATTATATGTATGTAGTCGTAGATAGAAATGTTATATTATGTAGTAAGTAATGTTATGTGTTAAAGAACAAGTACAAGAGCATGATGGTAGTCAACTTAAGAGAATGTAGAGATTCATGACTCTCCTGGGAAAAGACGAAGCTCTTAGCCGCAATTTGTATGGAAAATAATGACCTCTTGCTCTGCGGAAGCAGTTACTTTTTATCTTCGATCGACTGGCTTGAGTTTGCTAATGTACGTTTTTGTATAAGAGTCCCTTGTTATCCATAGAATAGCTGAATAAAATCATTTTGTTCTTATTCTTCAGAATTCTACCTACTTTTGTCTGTCTGTCTGTCTGTTCGGATTTGACAGTAACTATTCGCAAAAATTGTATCCCAATAACTTCCCACAATCAACTATAAACGAACAAAACCCAAAACTCACCGACCAACAAAGTGCAAACATCACAATTCCTTATTGGCTAGGTAAGTACCTGCCATATAGTGTCTATTGACGAACATATACGTGGTGATGCCACTTCCATGCACAGCATGTCAGAAATGCTTATGGAAACCAACAAATTAATATACCAAGACAGTTTCTTTCTAGTTTCTTTCATATGGAATCTCGGAATGCTTCCTTCCGGTAGAAAATATTTTTTATAGTATTCTGCCTCTTATCTTTAACTTTTCTAGGCTCAAAGTACCCAGACTTTACACACTTACTCGAAAAATGTTCACATCGTATACTATAATGTAGAAAAATGTATGTATATCTCTTGATAGTGTTCCTTCATTTCAAATTTCACCCAATTACTACTTACTCGAGTTCTTGAAAGGTCTCTTTAATTATTTATTAACCCATTTGTTGTCCTCTTTTCATTTTCCTAATTCCTTTCATCAACAAACCCTCTGCAAATTAATAGTCAGTTGGTAAGGTTGTTTTTATTCAACCAAGGACTTCTTTTATGTAACCTGTAGTTTGACGAAACCTGAGTACCTACTTTATAAATGCTAATAAAAAAGTTGTTGTGCCTCATCCCTACCAATTTCCTTTCAGTGTAAGCACTTGCGTCTCTCTGCCCACGCAAAGACCAGAATAGCAATAATACGGGTTTTGACATATAGTTAGTGCACCTGTAACAAGATACGCACTTGGTCCATAGGGGTTCCTCTGTCTCCTGTTTCACCTATTCACCATTTTCGCTTACTTTGTTTTTCAGAAACATCAATATTACGTTGTTGAACTCTGAACCGACTCATCATCCCATCCTACATGCATTATGGATTGAAGAATACACTTTCAACATATCCTAGCCTAAGTATGTTAAACCCACATTATGCCGATAATACAAAATATTTATATGTGTGCATATATTTATCAGTATTATCTATCCGTATTTGTATACATTATTCTTTCAAGGGTTTAAAAAGGATATGACCACACGAGGCATTGAATTCAAATAGTAACAACCAAATAACCAAAAGGAAATAGAGATACCTAACATGTGGGGATACTGCAGTGTAATGTATGTATATTGGTAGGGCTAGGACACAAAACAACATGTGTTCACCGCTCAGCAGGTTTTTGCTCTCTCAGTTCATCCTTATCTTATGAATTAGAGTATCCTGTCTCTTGTATAGACCAACAGTGGTTCGGCTCCGCTACTTCCTTTCCTATTCTTTCCTTTTTCCTTTAACCTCGTCTTGCATGTTTGTCCATTCATTCATGTAGCTACTAATAATTGAATACCAACTGAAAAACATTTTCTTTTGATGCTACACATTATTGCCTAGTACATATGTTGCGGTGTTCACTAACAATGCAATTAGGAAGCTCCGTCTATAAAAATCTAGTCACTTAAATCCATCAATCCTTCTGGCCAGGTTTAACTTTAAAGCTAGAAAATTAGGAATATCTTTCCCAAAATCCTAAGTGTAAGGTACAAGTGCATGTCTCTTTTCTGACATCTCTTTTTGTAAAACAGGGCAGGTCATTGAATTATCGAGGCACATTAAATATTTGTTAAATTCTAGTGGTATGTACGTAATTAAAACTCTAAACAACAATCGATTTTTTGGACTCTGGACCTGCGAGAGAATAGAATGAACAAAACAAAATTTACAAAATTTTTAATTTATGTAATTCAGGCTCCACATATTTATTGAGGTTTGAAGAAAATATTTTGTAAAAATGGATCACGAGTGTACTAAATACACATTTCAGATTGATTAATCACAATATTAGACTCTCCATTGACTTGGTCAATAATACAATTCATTTGAAGATGGTCTTCTAGAATTTTTAACTCAATGCCTTAGGGCTAAAGGTACAATCAATCAAAGCACCAAAGTTGCATAAGAACATAATGGAGCATAACAGCAGCACAGTTGGAGAGAAGAATAATTGGATAGTGAGTTAGAGTAGTAAATAGTATGGTGAGGATGTAAATTGAGAGTTGAATAGGGGTGTTTGATTTTGTTTATAATACAAGTATTCTCCAACTGAGTTGTTGTTACATTGTAAACAAAGTCTAGGCAGGTAGTAATCACATGTTTACCTATAAGCTCAGCTCGGCTTTCTAACGGCCAGTTGTTAATAAACTTGTATGTACTATGCACCTTTACTTTTAGTAAGTGGCACAGCTTTCCATATTCATCTGTAAAGCGCACTAGAATACTTAGTGTATGTAAATTCACCATTTATCATTGTACTGTAAGAATACTTATATAGAAAATCCAAAATGAATTACCAAATGGATCTTCAGGGCTTTCTTTTGAAATTGGAGAATAATTTCTAGAGTATTCATTAGCGACTTTATGATAGAGTTGGTTGGTTTGCATTGACTAAGCTATAGATAAAGCTGTTACAGGTAATTGATGCAATTTTCAATGTTAACGAGTATAACAGGCTTATAGCATTCAAATACAAGTGACTCATATTGTGACTAACTCTAATTATGCACAGATGTTAACTACGTAAAAGTTTCACTTTCAGTTTACAATGTCGTTGGGTGGGTAGGTAGTGCTATTTTTTATAGTCTATTGTAATTCGATGCGTATCTTCTTAGACATTTAATTTTCTCGCGCAAAATAGAACACCCCTAGAGATACGATCATCTAATTTTTGCGGAGATTTTCTGCATTAAGATAACCATAAAGATAGGATTGTCGGAAATCGAGACAGGAAATGAGAATAGAGTTAAAAAGTAATTAGTACGCAGGGCACCCACCTGTTTCCTGCAAAGTGGCCACTGGAGTCTTTCCCAGTGAAACTTCCGGTGCACCAGAAACTTCCTTCTCATGGTGGTTTCCATTGGGATGCGGATGATCTTGGTGGAAGAGACCCTCATCCTCCCGTTCGATGCGCATTTTAAAATCTGCTCAGACTCTAATTGTGTCACGTTCACGAGTTTATTTGTTTCCACTCCACTGTTTTCTACTCTAGAACAAACTGACACTGACAATGTCACTCTCCTTGTCCTCTCTTGTCTGCAACTCTTCAATCTATTTGCTATGCAATCCTCCTCTCACTTTCCTACTATTTCTTTGCTCTTTTCTGAAGCAATGTGGTCTTCGCTACCACCATATGTTTGTATGCATATCGTGTTTTCCGAAAACAGCAGTGGTACACGAAGGACATGAATAGTAAGCTTTAGCCTATCCCGTCTCGTCCAGTTTCCACTCACTCAAAATCACTTTCAAGACGCAGGCAGTCGACTCTTCACAACTACTTTAATACTCACTTAGTTACGAAAACGTTAAGTAGACACATCCCAGAATACTGCTACACATCTTCACAGGCTACTATCCGAGCTATATGTCTTTCTTCTTCTTACGTAATCCCACTCGATCTTCTTAAACCCTTTCGAGACTCAGCGGAAGTCTCTTGTCGCAATGATGATGGTGCAGGCTCAGATTAAATCTCCAGATCAAACAACCTTCAAGCTGACGATGGGAAATTCTGAAACATATCACACGCACAGATGTACATACAAATCGTTAAAATCTCAAATATTTGTACATCAGAGAAAGTAAATACTACCTTCAATGGTCAATTTATTTCAGTACTGACTAATCGAAATGCGACATTCATTGTTATTCCTTTTAATCCCAATTATACTTCCAACCCTACAGGGAAATTACATTTGAGCACCTGTCCATACATTCTTTCATCAAACCTTCTCAAATTTTCAATTCAATAGCTTTGTTAGTGCGAAATTGTTTTTCTGCAGTCTTAAAATGTACTGAGATCCTATGTGTGCAGTTAACAAATACATTTAACTGCTGAGAGTTAATTTTCCACATATAAACATACTTAACGAATTGCTTCATCCTGTTCATTAATCATTGTAAATAAATTGAACAATGAAAGATAATTAGGAAATGACAAAATGAGTAATCAACCAATTAAAGTATTAATGCATGCCAACATTCCCTACGGCCTACGGTCTAAGGCCCTACCTTAAATTATATTGATACATTCATAAACCCTACATGAAAGTCGACTCGCAAATGTACGATTTCTTGAAGTTTCATCTACATGAAATGACCAACTCTAACTTAGCATTATTGTAGACATCTATTTCAGGATATATATTGCTCAAGCTGCACGTGAACCGATCATTTTGCTTAATAATACTAATTGCATCAAAAAATTACAGGTGTGTCTAAATTTACAGGATTGCAAGTGCCAACTACATGTGTAATATTTCTAAATACCGTGTTCACACTTTTCACACATAAAGCGAGCATAAAATATGGTGTACTTTGTTTCTGTTAGGTAATCGCAATTATAATCACCAATAAAAGTTTATTGAGTTTGGTAGGTTGTGAGAAATGGTGAATAGGTACACAAAAATTATCTTTTGATAATTGTATTTTATTAGTCGAGCATCTATCTCAATCTGTCACAAAGTCGACAGTCGATTAGAGTCGTTAAGAAACTGTCCATGTTACAGCACAACAAGTTGTTCGTCCATATCACTAGATATTTAATATTAACAAAAATATTGTAAGGCTTTGTGGATTTTTCCTACGTAATAACCCTACTGACTGATACAGAGTGTGAATTTCTCACGGTTGTCACAATTTCACAGTATTGCAACTGAACTGTTAAAGGGAAAAGTACCGTACAGTCATAAATGATCATCTTCCTCTGCACTGCTCTGTTTCTAATTGTAAAACACATTCTGCTTATCTAACTCTATGGTCGACATGAGTTTATTACTTTACGTACACCATAGGCGAGTTGAATAAACAACTTAGGCCGATAAACAAACTGAAAATTGCAATTAACCATTTTGTTAAGAAAAGAGCTTGAGGCTTTGACAAATAATCGTATGTACATATGATTACCATTACATATTATTATGTTCATTATATTTACTGTTGCATTACCAATACTAAACATGTACCTGTTCTATTGGCCGAGTATAGTAAGTGAGTGCATGCATCAACTATACTATAGGTAAGTAATTGCCTCACCCTTCAAATCAATTGAGATTAAAAGTTTTCCCGTCATGGCCTAATTTAATGTGTTATTGTAGTTCTATCTACTTACCAGCATGTAATTCTAGAATGTGGAATAGCTAATGTACCCACTATATACCATAAGGTTACTAAATATCACTACCTATATGCATAAGTACGGTGTGATAGTAAAATTAATAATAAATACCTGACGTGACTCGAAGAGATTATAAGCACGAACATAAAAATTCAGTGTAATTACACCAACAAAGTCTTCTAGAGGGATATGAGCAAAGGAATTCGAATCGGCTATTGTATGGCGATTAAACGAATTAGTTGTAGCTGTAGTGTAGACGACATACTTTTTAGGCTAATGTGCGATGATAAGATAATAAATCATAAAACAGCCACTGCCTTCGTTTCTGTCTAACGTTACCGAAGCACTTAAGTTCACCTCTCCTTCATTTTATTAGCACATTACTGTTTCTGTGTAAATACCTACTGCATTTTACTATCGCTCTCTATCTTGTACATTGCTTATGTAAAGTACTAATATATACGACAGAGATGAAAGGTTGTTTTTTCTCTCTATGAATTTAATAACGTAGTTGGAGGAGGAAACTTGAACTACGAGGTGTAGAGACAGAGTGCTAAGAAACATATCATCGTAAAGCCACATGAGAAGGGGATAATCTCTTTTTATGCAAACATCCCAATTGAAATTGCCAGTACATAGCTCACTTTGCTCCTTAATATTACATTAAGAACGACAGAAAGGAGGCGAAATGTGGATTGATTGCTAAATGGAGATGAATGGAGGATTTTCTTGCAATATATATTACTTGTTATCTTATGCAAATTCACATCTTTCATATTAGATTAATTTTTAGCACATTTAATAAGTTATGCACACTATGCTCTCATCTATTAGTAAACTCTCACTGAAATTACAAACGAGAAAGACAACGTTGCAGATTAATTCAGTTGCCTGCAGATTAATGGTAATGCTACAATTGCAAGATGCATACACAACAGGCAAACAACAAGAAGAAGGTAAAAATCAACTTTTTAGTTAATGATCATAAGTTCTGCCTCCTAGGCATTATTTCGCTGTGCTATTTCTCATTTCACTATCACCAGCAGGGTATACTAGTTGAATCCAAACATTAACATAAAGCCATTATACAGACTTCAGAAGGTTTTATATGCAGTAACTGGACCTCTAAAGCAATACTAAAGCACAATTCGTTTTCATTAACTCCAAGTTAAAATTTTTAATTTACCTTAGCTTCTCATTTTGAGCTAGCATACAAATTGGGGCATAAGTAGACCAAAAGTCATCAAAACACAATACACATACAGTCGATCTTGTTGATTACAGTTTCTCGGGGATTAGAACTACATTATTCAGAGTTACTACAATTAGTAAGCACCATTGCACTATTTAGAGCACATAACAAAACAAGGCATAACTGTATCGCAGTTAATACAGAAGCTATCCTATAGAGAAATTATTATACAAGTAGGCCGAGTCACCATGCACATTATATATAGCATAAGTACATGTGAAATGTTGTTAGAAATAATAGAGTTTCCTAAAGATCTGAATGATCCCACGATTACTATGCAAATGCATCAGTGAACTTTACTGTGAGATCTTCATCGGATTTCTTCGTCTAGGTTATTATGACTATGAGCATTGTGTTCATTTGGTGCTCTCCCCGCATGCCTGACTTGATAATCTAATTCATTGCGTAACTGTTTTAGTAGTGGCAGTAAAAACGACTGGAGCTCCTGACACGTAAAACACACAGCATTTGCATATTATCTCTAGTTTATATTTAATAGCTCTCTAGCCTTTCTGTGTAGAAATTTGGGAAAAGTTAAGTGTTCTGGTTAACTTTGGTTTGGTTTGCTAGCATGACTTAGGTTAGTCTGTAATGTAACCTAGTATTAAGCAAGTCTTTCTTGGCTTTCTTTACTCTCGTCTTGCCTGGCCTGTTGCCATTCACACGGGAAAAATTCTTTGTGATGATAAAACTCATTCGGGAGCTGACTGCAGAAAATATTCATACATAACTTTGCAGACATTACCCTAAATGCAATGTCGACAAATAGACTACAGAATGGAATTTTACGGACTGAGAAAACTGGAGAAAACCATTACCCTTCAACAATGTTCTTAGGTACACTAGGTTGGTTGCTCCTTCCCCTTATATGTACTTATACATGGCCGTTCCATTCTAGTTCTTCACTAAAATATACATTATGTACATAAAATACGTTTCTGCTGAAAAAACTAAAGAAAAGATGTAATTCAGACAAGGGATTTCCATTATTCTGCTACTACGTACTGTATTTCTTTGGAAGAACAGCCGCTCCTCCATTCAGTATTCGCTATACTTGTCTAGTACCACACTTTTTATTAACTACTTATTAATAATATGTTTTCGTTTCAGTTAGTTCCTACTACATGGTCGGTATTTAGTGGCATGAGAGTATCTACATGGCTGGAATGTGCTTGAATTGAAACTTTGTGAACTTGCACTAAAGAAATTTTATTAGCTCTCAGAACTTAAACAATGAGAGGCATTACTAATATGGGAGTAGTACTTATGTTTAAACCTTATATAATGAGATGATTAAGCCAAAGCTTGAGAGTATGTGACTACACAAAATAGCACTTAATGGCGACATTGCAAATGCACACATACTTACAATAATCTGCTAAAAAAGTTCTTAGGCATTCATTGAAGAAAATTTTTGTTGACATCTTGGTGCCATGTCCATAAGATACTAAGTATGATCGGCACTTCTTACTAATTTAAGTTTGCGCTTCCGATTCAGTAACTAATAAAGAAGGTACTTGTAACTTTCTGGTGTTCAAGAAACTTTTCTAAAGAAAGGTAATATTTTTTGCAACATCACGCGAAGTTTCAAAGTTTCGACTAAACTAAAGGAATATATTTCAACGTATTTAAGTAGCCAAGAGTCATTACATTACAGTGCTATGTACACAAGTACAATTCAAATAATGATGTAGATTACATCTTCTCACAAGTAGTTTTTCTCTCCGCAACACCAGGTTTCCATTTTTCTTGCCAGTAATGTATATGTAATGTCTATTCGATGAGATTAACATTAGAAACATCAACCACCTACTTACTACACATGTTTAATAGACTCTATCTTGACTATCACCTCTATCACTATATATAATTTACAACCAGTTCAAGCAAAGGGAATTTATGACAAACTAAAGCTATCTAACTGTTTCCTTTTCCGTCTGGCTTCATTTCATATTATGTGCCTAACCAAACTTTGCATGCTCAATACTCAGCTCTAATGCTGATTGTTTTCATCGTGCGTTCCTTGCACATTGTTCATATTCCATTTATGTACAACTACTGCAAACTGCAAATGGTAGAAGTGTTACCACAAATAACTTATCATTATCTTTTTCAACTTAATGCATCTTGGCATTTCTCATTATCTTAACTGTCTTTTCAACACTAAAATTTTATTTCAGGGAAATCAGCACTAAACCAAATGGAGGATTTTAACAGGTGCGTTGACTTCACAATCTTGTTATTTTTAGACGGAGCTAATGACAGATACGACTAGCTAACCTATATCCTTTCACAGTCCTAACTACTTACAAATGAATCAAAACAATATTGCGCTAAGCATCAAGATTGACAGTCATTCAGAAAGCATGCTATATAATTGAGGAGAATGAATAAAAGATAACTATAGTACTATATCCGTAGAGTGTAGAGTTGTATATTTACATAAACTTAAGATTAAGAAGCTCGTCTGACTTGCGTTCCTTCGACTAGTCAAGCATAACGTAAAATTGGGCACGATACGGCTTAGTGTAAAGTATCATCCATATTCTCCGAGAGACAATATTCTTTACTTATCGTGGCTGAGATTAGTTGGGATTAAGCGTTTCCTCCACTCAGTCATGTTTTCTATTAAACATTAGCATTAAAGGTATTATGAGAGTAAACATTTCCATCCATTATCATAATGAAATCTATAATTCATGTAACCCGGTTGAACTGACTTCAAATTCATTCTCTTAGCTTTCCTTCCTTTCCTCAATGTCAATATGTCTAGTTAGCCCAACACGAGCCTATTCAATTACTAGACGGAAAAGAAAAAGTAATCTTGAGACTTGGGAGGATTCAAAATTTCGTTGATACAAAGTTTAAACACTTGTACAGTTTTTTATTCGCTATTAAAAGAGATTCTGCCATTTGCAGTGGATAACAAAATAAACAATTAGAGCCTTTGCTCTCTAGGGCAAGCATATTATTTCTGCTTGGAGTAAGTATTCGTGTATCTGTCTTACATCTACATTCAGGAAAACTTGTTACAGATACATTTAAACTAAAGTCAAGAAGAGAAATGTAAGTAGTTGGATATTGTGTCTGGATTGTTGAGTGCACTTATTTGCAATACAAAGTGCACTTTGCTGTAAACTACTACAATATTACGACAATAAACAGTCACATGCTCATGAGAGTTGACTTGAAACGACAATTCACTGTAGTCACATCCATCACAGTCTCTACAAACACACAACATTGCATACCGTACTATTCATCCTTAACAATCCTCTATTCTGAATTACATTAAGTGCTTCTATAGGTACAACATTACACTCTATAGGAAAATTCATATACTTACTAGAAACGAATAAATTCAGCCAAAGGGTGCATTGTAATGTAATTCAAGTACCATTTACAACACGTACCTTTAGATATATAAAGTTGCACTGTGACTGTAATGCCATAGCATACTCCATTTCAGTATTGTACAGTATAGAGAGTGGGTAGGTAACTTACAAAAGAATTACATTAACATTCTGGTCAACAGGTCACATCGTATTAAACACAATAAATTCAAGGCAGGCATGTCATCGGAATTCCAGTCATAAAACCCTAACCCTTATAAGATGGAATGCTCTATCAACAGCTTTCATTGTTATTCCTGAGAAAATATGTTTATTGAAGTAGTGGTAGTTAGTAGCAGAGCTATATAATGATTTCTAAGATCCACACATTATAAATGAAATATGTTTCTATTATGTACGTGCACATTACTCCGAATCAACTAGTGCTTTAATTTAATAATCCAAGTAGCTACCTATACACTTATTGTGTAAATGATGCATTACCTTCATCCTGTAGAAGAATGTACAATGTAACACTCTTAATCAAACTACACTAGCTCCGAGCATATAAACTTTACTTTTGTTATGGATATTGACACTATACTACCAAACTGAACCCAAAGTATGAACTTTTGCTCATACAATACTTGCGAAATTCAGCAATTACATTATATACGCTGTTGGGATTTTAGCACAATCGGAACACGAAAGATATTATTATTTAGCCTAGTACGTGTGTGGTTTCATGTCATTTTCAAACTTTGCTACAGGACACAAAATAAGTAATAAATCTAAGCAAAAGTGTGAGAGAACGTTTTGCTAGTTCCTTTGGCACACAACATTGCTAAAGTTTTTAAACTTCAATTTGGTTAAATGAATTTTAATACCTACCTTTCCTGCTTTGCATTTGAAATCACAATATAGAGCAACATTTGCACATAAACTACTGAAATTCTTCCAGTCTGTAGATAATAAGCAGACTGACGAGACTGACGACTGAATAGTATAAAAGCTAAACATTGATGACTTGGTAGCATGCAAGATTTCAAGACAAGCGAATAGAATCCCCAGAGAATGCATTCTGAAAGTAGATTGCAGTGATAGTTAAGACTAAATAGCTTTAATTAACTTCTTTGATAGTAACTTGTACAGTATACGTGTGTCTGATTTCGTATCGCACCTACATACCTAACTACCTATATAAGTCCAAGAGCACAAAATGTAAGCTTATTGTTCTTTAACAACTAAAAATAGTTTAATAGCCGAGCTAAATGTTCCTCCTATTGTTATTAGCCTGCCATCTGCACCAGTGTAATTCCCTCGATGACTATTAACGGAAATGAAGTTAAAGGATTGACACCTGATTCCGCAATTAAGAAACACCCCTAACCTACCTAAATAGGAAGGCCATGCTCCTGAGAATATCCACCTTTACAATTATGTACTACATTCAAAAGAACATTAAACTGTCCTCTTTTCTTTGTCATCGAATTCACAGTCGAGTCGCTTCCATTATCCCTTTGATTCAACTGAGAATACTGTAAAATGACCGTGTAGTTCCGTCCCTTTTCTGACACTCATATACGCATATAAATACTACAATACATATAATCCTCTTAGACTGATTCATATAAAGATTAATGTCTTGCCTACCCACTATTATAATAGTTAACAATTGAGCCAATAATTAGTGATGTTCTTATAGCCTTTCAGTTCATCTTCATTACTGTCCTTGCACACAATTACATCGATATTAGAATGGTTTACTATTTAATACATTCACACTGCACTAATTAGCTGAAAATCAGTTATTACAACCAAAGTCGAGTGTGAATTAAATGCAATTAGCAATTTTCATCCGCTCATACATCTATTATTGCTTTATTAGTAGAGATAGGCTCTTATTAAACCATCTTAGAAAGTATATTCAATTAACTAGATACACTAAAGTCGTTTTCCTGCTTCCTAAGGTCGTAATAATGATTTTACTATCAAATACTACATATCTGTACGACTCAGACATAAAAAAGTTGTCTATTGGTATATAAACAAAGAATAAAAAACTTACATGTAAACAGAAAAGAAGAAAACCTGGGCTGAAAACGCATCTGACCGGTCTTGCTGCTCTTATACAAACTTTATTAGTCAAAACTGAAAACCAAATACACTTTCTCTCTCCAAGAGGAAACGAGAGTCCAGTCGGCAATAATCCAGTAGAAGAAATTGAAAACTACAATCAAAGTAAGTGTGTGAGTTTAGATATCTTGACTGAGGAGGGGAAAACGACAGAAATAACATTCACTATGCACAGAACCGATTGACTGCACTTGAGAAAATGATGAATAAGAAATAGAGTGCAATGTGGAGTAACTCAGGTGTGTATTTACAATGAGAATGATTGAATCTGTGACAAGAGAATTGCAATTACGCTGGATTAGATTTAGCAGAGCAAGGCAAATTGGTTGTTTAACTGACACTGACAGTCAACAGAACAGAAAATCAGTGAATGGGATGGTTGACGTGTTGAGTTGACTAGAGGACTTGATTTGAGCACTGCAGACACACAGGGACACGTACGAGAGGGAAGAACACAAGACAGACTGACACTTACTAGTGCACATGGGGTGCAGCAGAGGTAAACTAAGGAGAACGGAGGAAGATAGCTAAGTTAAATAATAAATGTGCTCCTATACCTAATGTGTGTGAGATCTTTTTTGTCGAGGAGAGGGGGTGACTCTACGTAGCATTTTCCTACCTAGTTTACTATTCAATGTTTACATCTCGCAGGGGGATGCACTCTGTAGTGTCCGTAGTGTGTACGTTTCAATTCGCATTATTTCTCTTTTGGATTCCTCAGGGGAAGATTCCTAATAATATACATATTATTATCTTTGGATGGTACACACTATTTACATATTTAACAACAATGAACCCTCTTCTGTAGTTAATTGCCTAAAATTATTTGTTAACCAAAGAGATACTGGGATAGAAGTATAGTATCAAAAATGCAAATTATACATAATTCCCATTTGTATGCAAAACAAGGCGTTTTTCACGTTGTTGTTAACATTTAGCACAAATACTGTAATGAGACAGGGAATTTGTGGCAGCTTTAGTTGTGAGAATTGAATTTTTTGTACCATCCTCTGTTCTAAATCATTAGCGTGTAATATTATGCTGATTTGCAATTTTCAATAGCATTTATTAATAGATAAATCGAGTTGGTGTAGAAAGAGGAGGAAATCAAAGCTATGCATGGTGTACCGTATTAATGTGAGAATGAACTTGAAGACAAGATGAACAAGAAGAGACACCTGAGTCATCTCGGCTTGTTTTCGATGAGACTGTCTTTTGTATAAGTACTTACTGTAATATTTTGGCACTCATCCTTTACTAGTATGACACGCTGGCAATTTACTACCTTGTCTATTCATTTTAAATGAGAAAATAGATACTATCTATTCAGAAATAAATAGGAATGATAGGTACATACATTTGGATTCTGTGAAACTCTTGATTTCTTTGATTCTTTGTTTGTGTTGTGGTTTGGGTTGGAAAAAGTTGTAGTAATTCACAATTTATATTAAAAAACTTTCCATGTTTTGCAAAGTTGAATGTTTAATTACACTGCATTGGAAACTACTATTAGAAATGGTAAGACCACAGCAATTCATCACACTACTGCTGGCGAATTAATTTACAATTAGTTACCAATTACCATTCTGCAATGGTGGATTAGAAAACTCCCCCGGTAGCATTTTCTGTGAATTTATTGATAGTCTACAATAGAATGTCGTAATGTGGACAGTCTTGCTGTTTTTTCAAGTGTGCATTGGAGTGTATGGAATAAATGTAGCAATAAAATGTATCAAATTGCAATCGTATTGGAAAGATTTTTATGTGATAGGATTTTATGTCCTAGAATAATTACGTAGTGTGTAGTAAAAGGTCGGGTTATACGGAGTTATGCCTATGGATAATTGTATTAGCGATAAATTATCATAGCCTGAACCTTGGTTGTTGAGATAAAGTAATAAGAATGTCAAATGTAGAAAAAATGATGGATACACACATAGCATTGTGTTCAATACAAGTCATACGCGTGAGAGTAATCTTTGATTTTGTTTATTTGACTTGTTCCCATCTGGCAAGGTCATTACAGAATAAGTGTCTATTCTAATAGTTCACAAGGAAAGATTCAGCGTGTATGGAGGTGCATGTGCTGACTTATTACAGAGGCAGACGCATTTAATAGAAATACAATACTGTCTGTCTACTGCGTATTTGCAATCGTGTTGGGATTGTGCAACGAATATCGAAAGATAAAACTTTATTGCAAAGAATATGATCGCATCTTGAAGAGGACGAATTGTGGAATATATCGGGACTCGTGTTTACTCTGTAGTTAAGTGGCAGGAAGGCACACAAGGAAAACATGCTACTGGCTAATTAACATCAGAACTTATCACGAAAATTCTTACATTACGGTTAGGTAGTAATAAAAGGAATGCTGACTGATGCTCCGTCCGTGTTGATAATCTTATTCTTTTATTGTGCAGTAAATGTGTATGACTCTTTGTATCAGCACTTTGGTTATTGTTAGAGGAAAAGCATAGGTATTATGATGTATAGAAATGTTTTTCAGTCGATTCTTTGCCAGTTCATGTGAATGAATACATTAGAGTGAAACTTGAAACTGTCAAACGAGTTTTTGCTTCTTGAGCAAAGTAGAATTTATCTGTTTGGAGAAAAATGCTCTCTTACTTAAGGAGATGAGTCGCATGTGCCTTTTCATTATAGTGGCAGATTGCTCATATTTCAATTTTAATTTGGCAGATTTATGTCTCTTTAACTCAACACAGGAAAAGTCTCGGAATCTTCACTCACAAACTCAAACTTCAATTTGTAATTTACAGTGCGTGTGGCATAACATCGCATAACGGACTACCCAAAAGACAAAAGGAGAATCGATACATTCCACTCTCTCGGACCTAACAAATCCTCCAATAAAATTCAAACAAAACCCAATCGCACAAAACTGTAGGTAGCTCCTGCACTAACACAAAAATCCAATCGCACTCCCAATTCTAGAAAGTGTTTCAATGATATTTGAATTGGTTTTTCATGCAAATCAAATCCCATTTACGAAGAAAGTGCATAAATCTCCACATACACAAACGGACACAAAATATTTACATTCTGATCAACTCCTATTAGTCTTACAACAATGCAATTTCCTAGATTTCAAAATTTTTCTTATAGCTGCTCAATCCTCATTTATCTCTCTGTGCAACGAAAGTCAATCCTCTCTCACAATCAAACCAACCATCGAAAGTTTTTTCGTTCTGCTGCAGGAAATCTTTTGTTCAATGCACCTTTCTACTGTTATTTCATTCAAATTAAATCCACTCTTTTCAGGGAAATTCAATTAACTCGTCGTTTCCTCTTTGTAAACAAGCGCATGCATAGCCAACTTCATTTCTTTATTTCCACTGACTCATTATTTCATTCGTTTTTCTTACGAATTTACTCGAGTTGGTCCAAACTATGAGTTAGGAGTGGATTGTTATTGAATTTTTATACAGTCCAATAGAATACTTGATTGTGTTATTATGCTTATAAAAATGTTATAATGTACATATTGAAAATTAAAAGTATAGTTTTTTCTGTAACTCCAGGGTCTTCCATTTTCTCTCCTGCGTTGTCCCTTTCAGCAGTAATTTAGTTGCAAAAGTTTTATTTTCCATGAAGTAAAGTGTATGTGTAAACTGTAAAATTTCATTTTGACTTTATTCTTGGAAGTCAATTAGATTTTGGACTGTTATTTACGAGCGTCTGCAGGGATTTTAACGGAATTTGGGTATGTTTAAGTAGGCAATAAAATTAGCCGCAAGTGAATAAAACTTAGTTGTATGTATGTACTTTAAGTACAGGTGTGTTTGTGCACGTATTCTCGTTTAGGAAATGTATGTTTACTTAGGTATGTATTAAGTTCAGTGACAAGAACAAGTCATTGACAGAACGGAATCTTATATGTTTAGCTATAGCCATCACAGTATAGTGAATCTGTAAACAAAAGCGTATTTTTTGTTTCTATGCAGTGCGTTTTTGGTTTAGTTGGTAATTGTAATGCAATTAGCCAAAAGGAGGTAATTGAGTATGAAACCTCATAATTTAGGCAAATTTAGAAAGCCTGAATATGTTACTTTAGCATTTGGAGGTGGTCTCCGTGACCGTGAGTATTGTAATTAGCAGATTACTGTACAAGGTATTTTCTGCGAAAACCTTGCTGGGATCCAAATGTCTGTACGGTAAAGGATGCGCATTTAGGAAATGTTATGTGACTGCGGTTGTTCCCATTCATTTGTTATTTGCTCCAATTCAGAACTTCATTGTCAGAAGAGAGTACACAGTAGAACATAACTGAATTAAACGGTCTCTGAAAATGCTGACTGTGTGGAAAATCCAATTTGGGAAACCTTTGCCTTTCTTCCAAACAACTGAAGTTTGGTAGAAAATTGTGTAAAAACTCTATAGCTTATTACAGGTTTCCCCTTAAGCTCATTAAATTCAATTTTGGCTAGTACGTTCTAATACTCCTAATACAAACTCGTCCATACGTGTAACATGTATAAATGGGGAGAGATGCTCAAAAATCAATAGAAGCCAATCAAAGTCAAAACACAGAAGTTTCGAAGAAGCAAGCGTGCGGAACAAGATATAGATTTGCACATTTGTTACTTTTCGCACGTCTAAAATCTATTATACAAAAACAGATTAGTAAAATTATTGCGGTTTGTGATTTAGTCTTTGGGAGCGAAGAATTCAATTGCCAAATTCTCTACATTTTATGTATTAGGTTTGCATAATTGATAATTTCCACTTTGACAATCCATAATAACTGTACAAATAACCTAAATGCATATGTAAATACGAACACAGTTATGTAAGTATGTGCTTATCTATGTATAAGTAGCTGAAAATTGTTGCTTGGAAAACTTAATTTATTTATCCTGTACGCGAATTTACGAAAAGAGAAAAATAATGCGAGTAGTTAGATTGTATTCGAAAGAAAGGGAGGAAATGTACCATCGGAAGAATCTTGAAAATATATAAAATATGGGATAGAGGAGGCAAAGTGAGTAGCGTAAGGCAGTATTTTCTGTGATTCTTGGAGAGCACATAATAAACTGCCTTCACTCCGCTTTGTGTGATGGGAATGAGAAAGAGTCGGGAATGAGAAGAAGAGAAGTCGATCGAATTCATGATAAATTCGGGGAATGTCGGCCGACCGGCACTTACATACACAAGACAACTACAATCACACAAATTCCGAATGGATTCTATAGGTGCAATGATCTAGTTCTATTTTCCGCTACTATTTCATCAGACAAGAAAAGCCAAGACACGCTACAAAGCACAAGAAATAATATATAGCTCAAAACTCAAAATATGAACTTAGCACGTACTAAATTGAGACTACAAGATTCATACTTATACGTGGTACTCTACACAGATATCAAATACAATTAACTTTATCTAGCATGATTGAACAGATAGTATGCAAAATAAGAGAGACAATCCTGTAACTTGGAATCTCAGAGACATGCATTGATTACTATTGTCACTTGGTATTCAGAATGAAATCATGCATGTGTATCACCATCGCTTATGTAGGTAGCTAGTTCCTAAAGCTACTAAATCTTGGACTGGCAATAGTATAACTAGGAAAGAGCATTTTGAGTGTAATACCGATGATTGAATGTGGAATTTCTCAGATTGGTTCAGATGTGCAAAAATGCGTAAATATTTGATGATTTAGTATGCATAGAGTAATATCGGGTTTTTATTAGACGAAGTGGTTCAGAGATATAAAGCTGATATTATACTTGTGATGATCGCGATCTATTGCATTATTTTAGTAAATAATGGTCCAACCGCAGTGGATTAGACAATACGAAGGAAATACTGAAATCACTGAAACGGAGCTGAGGGAAAATGGAATTGGTACATATGTCCCTCTGTAGAGACTTTTGGCTATCGTAGCCAGCTATTAATTCTACATAGTAGTTGGCTTATGTTATGTGGGAAATTGTATATAAATATGGTATAGTAGCTGTAGATATTGAGAGGAGCACTTAGATACTTATGGTTATGTATGAGGATACAATTAGTGCGGGAACATAATATTATATAGTACATAAAGCTAGATTCGTGGCAAGTGTCTATAGATAACAGTGCTTTAGGCAGAGAAAGGGTTACATAATAGTAATAAATGGAAGCTTAGCCACGTTTAACTGAGACTCCTCCACAGTCCCAATCTGATCTCTGTATACTTCATTGCTTTTATTAGAGTTATCACAGGGATGTAACAATAGGAATCGTGCCATTAGCCGTTTCATTGCAGATTGCACTCTCCTTTTCCACATTTCTCCCTGAGAATCTTTCCTAAGCAGACAACATAAGTAAGCAGAGGTATTTATTACTGTACTAGTTCTGTATTTTATAAATCCTACTCCGCAGTAGTGCTACTAAATTGTAGTAAGTAATATTATTATGGTTGCACTACTAGTGTTAGGTTTCTGCGGTTTCATTCGTCCACTATGATTAAAATTATGATGATAATTCTGTGAACTGAGCAGACTGAATATTTGTAACAGAGCACCCATATCTTTTCTTAGAAATGATACACCACAGAAATCCTCGTACACAAAATACGACATTCTAGTACACTAAATCATACTGATAGAGAATTTAAATGAATTATAGAAAGTTGAATTGGTCTGTATCACCATTTCATATCTTTTTTTCTACAGTTCTAGTGAATGATACACTATGCAAATAAATAGCGTATGAGTCTAAACCTTCTTGGTTGAAACACAAGTTGAAATGGACACCAAAAACTAAAGAATAGAGAATTTGACGAGGAGGAGCCTAAGAAAGCACTAACTGACAATACAAGACAACACTGACAAGACAACACCGGATGTGCCTGGGAATATTCTCAAGTCTGGCCAAAGTTAGGAAAAAAGCGACGGAGTGGAACGAAAATGAAATTCCTTCACGCATACATTAGCTAGCTACAAAATAAAATGTATTCTAAAGCAACCTTATTACAGCAATTGTTCTTCTCTCCTTCTGTACACAATAAATGCTGGACTATATGCACTTATGCACTAATAATTAACTTCAGCCTTTAGAAAAGCAGCCTCCAATATCTTTACACAATTCAACTACAACTTGATACAGAAAAGAGAGTGTGTATTACCAGTGGTTGAACTGATTGAATAATTTTGAGTGTGAAATTTTGATATTATTTTTACATGGTTTGTTTAGACAAAGCTCATGAGTCCCTATAGCTTTATCATACAATTACTTAGCAGCCACGGTTGTAAGTGATAGTAGGAGTATAATAACTTTCGCTTAACTACACGGAATGAAATCAGAAGAATTTGATGTAATCTAGTTTAATTCCGACTCATTACCTTATGTCATTCATTTCAAAGTTAGTCCTCTACTCTCTTGTCTAATCACCTTCCTTTCCTTGAATTTTCTCATTTAAATCCCGTAGCTTGACATGCAATTTCATTAGTTATGGGAGATAGCATCATTGTTTGCCTACCTCTTCAGATGAGTCAAAGAAATATCAAGCATTGCATGACATTACCAAAAGATTTATGTACAAAGTGGCAAACAACTACTCTGTCTACAATAGCATGCATTATAAATTCATAGCAATACACTAACAATGCATCCTGAAGAAAACGTACACCAAGATCCTTGCTTTGTTCCACTATCATTTAAAACGCAGTTACCTATACTTCGCTCTATTTACAAAATAATATCGTTTCATGCTCAGGTTTACTATTTACTTAATCTTCACCAATGCAGTAGCTAAATAGCCTACCAGTCAAACAAAAACGAGGTCGCGTGTCAACTTGTCCCAAACTGAAATGGAAATAGAAGAGACATTACTTATTTACTCAGCAGTATTTGACAATTTAAATACCCTACTCATTCAGTTCATTGTACACTGCAGCTTCCTTTAATTTACTCTATCCCATTCAGCACGGCGGCTACTAAACAAAAATAGAATACAATTTCGACCCGGGTTTTCAGTATATTAAACATTTAAATTCACCTACACCAGCATGTAAAATCCAAGATATACCAACGAACCTAATTTCAAGTTGAATATCATTATGATCGCCACATTGTTGTTGGAATGCTAATTACTTAGAATCGATTTTAGTTAATTAATCCAGTTTTATTCATTTTCTATACATTCTGCAATGTGTTATTAAATAGAATAATATATGTAAGAGCTGTGAATTGTTTAAATAGTTGCTTTACATAATTCTGTATGAAATGTTACTCAAGACATTTCATTTTATNCGTCTACGATTGTATTTTACAATCGTATAAGAACCAACTCAAAGTGTCTCTTGTGTAAATAAAATAAGTAAGAATCTTTAGAAACTTGACTTACTTTATGAGGGACTACATGGAATGGTAAACATTGAGTGTTGCTTCATTGTTGCTCTGTATGTCTTGTCTCATTTCTTATGTTTGTTGTGGGATACCTGTGATGTATGTCTAGCCGACATTGTGTTCTTATTATTATGCATTTGCTTGTCATTTCCATTACATGGGATGTCAGAACAAAGTTCTGTGTTTACTCTTATACATTGTACAAGCTTTGATTTTGCGGTTTGGCTGTTTTGTATTACAATCTTAGGAAACGGTACAGCATTACTGTTCTGAAAACACATTATTTTCTTTATTTCTTGGACTGTTGTGATAGTTTTTCTTGGTTAGTCAAAGTACCGAATCCAAAAGTAACTGTAGTATGTTACTAGTTTAACTCTTTCTTACAATAGAAAATACGAACTTACATTAATCAATTCAGCAATTGCTGTACAAGTAGTTTATGCAATAATTATTTTAGTTCTTATTCATCTATCCATCTGCACTTCACTACATCTACGGCGTCTCCCGTAGTACTGAAGAGTATAAACTTATGCATTGAGGCTAATTTGACGTGCAAATATTTTACTTTCGTTACCTCTTTGCTCCAAGTCATTTACGCATGGTTTGCATTTGTAATAAAAATTCATGCAACAAAACCTTTAAAGAATCTCTGTGGGCCAATAGCTATGGGCATAGCAAACAGACAAAACCTACACACAAACGTGCCATTGACATCATTATGCCACTGACGCATTTTCCTATTCCTAAATAACTCCAACACTACGCATACGAATGACAATACACAAAAAATGCGACTAATTAAGCAAAATTAACAGATTTTTTACCCTTTCGACTAACATTATTCTGTGTCAAATAAGTGCAATATAATTTAGTAGATACTGGCGGTACGCATCATTCTAATTGCAAGTTAATAAATCAAAAGGATTCCTAGATAATTATCATCTTTAGCGCACTAAGCGATAACTAGGAATCCAAAAGATGCTTACACCATAACACAAATCAAACAACTGATAAACTTGTCTTCAATAAAGATTCTACAAGATAGTGCTTTATAAAAACTCAGTGAGCCTACGTGCGCAAACAAACTCATGTAGGTACACTTTTTATGAAGTGTATCTCTATAGCACAATTGAGTTGTATAGATACATACCTAAGCGTTTGTATATATTACATAGAGATTCCTTAAATGGATAGGTAAGGGAAAGCTACTCACCGTGAAACGAATGTGCCAACTCATTTCGTGTGCATCTGTACATTAAATTAGATGCGATTGAAAGGCAGACAACATTGATAGACTCGAGACGTTTCTAGTTTCTGCTTAGCACTTCCAACTTAACAATCAGTCAGTTCATGGAATGATTGTATCCAATTCACCTGCTACCTTGCAATTTCGTGGCACCTTAGCAAACTATACGATAATATTTATGTAGAAACTTATAGTATATATTCACTTACATCTGTGACACAATGTAAAGAAAACTGGCCTAAAGAGTTACAAATTGGCTCTAAGTCGTAGTAAAATATATTTGGACAATGGACGCGATGATACTCTGTAGAGCTATCCACATATATCTTTGACAAGTTGAACGAAAACAAAATTTGTGATAAATCCTACACTACAGAAACTTAATTGACATGCATTTATACTCAAGAAGGATGTATGTAAAGGATAAGTTTTCCAAGAATCACTAAAACAAATATACACTGCATTAGATAAACATACTTTCGCTTCTATTCCTGATACGTAATATGATTACGTAGCTGCAAGAAAAATCACTCCTGTGTCTGTACAGATAATCCTATGGCCAATACTAACTTTACAAGGTATTAGTGCTTGTGAAAAAGTTTCAATTCGTACATGTAGCGGTTTTTGGTTATCAAAGGGAGAAACACAAGGTACACACTACACAGCGATACGACATAAATGTAAATAAACTAACTGCAGATGTATGAAACCGAGATTCACATAGAGAACTCGCAAGAGGCTAACTCTGTACATGTACTTGTATCTAAGTAACATACCTATGCTCTACTACCTTAAGAAACACTATACAAAGAGTTATTGTTGTGAACTGCAGCTTATTGTTAGCATACCTACCATTATTTATTTTACACACTCATTCCTATATGTACTACTGCGATGATAATGCTGAAAAAGTTAAGAAATATCCCTACATGGTATTTCAAGAGAGAATAAGGCGGTAGCAAAATGGAATATACTTCGTCTGCACTACTAAACATGTACACTATGACACTGTGTCTTATAAGAAAATACTATTTAATGTAATAACTAGTATTCGCATGCATTATATGGTATACTAGACGACTAGACACTAGTTGTAGTAATGCAGGTGAAGGTGGATCCGACCATGTGTGTAAGTTGGTAGGAAAGAGTATAAAACCATAGGACACTTATAGGAGGTTCCCCAAGCTTATGCATATGCATTTCCCATATATGTAAAATAAATTGCAACCGTTATGCCGTAAGTACTGATATAGCTTTGGAAGTTGGAACGTTTATTATAAATGTAAAGCAGTAGTGGAATCTTCAGCCCCCTTCATGCTCGAGTAAGAGAGCATGACATACGGGTAAACTCCCAAACACACAGACACGCTATACAGCCTATTACATCTGTTTAAATCACAAAAATATATAGTCCAGCCAGCATTTCGTGAACAATGACTATTATCCCTTTATTGAAGGAATTGCCTGGGTGGATCCATTTTCTATACTTTATTGTCTCAGTGTGATTGTCATTGTCATTATGGGACATTACTACAGATGTTTTCAGGTTTTTTTATGTCCCAAAAACATCTATCTGACAGTGGCCTAAAATCGTTATAAATCTATAACTGTACATACAAATAAAATGATCATTCATAGCGTTACTTCAATATGCGGCTCTCTTGATATACCGTAGAATATTTAAATAAAGGTTGATTCTTACCGATGAAATATGCAAAAACAATTGGAAATCCACATAGACAGAAATACCTAAGTATTATTGGTTTGCTCTATTTCGTAATGTATTATCTGGTCTGGTGCTAATAATAATTCGTTTCACTTGTTTTAGTGTCCCAGAAGAGGGAATTTGAGCCAGGCTGGCTTATTTTAATGAGCTGGTGGACCAATGGCTATAATTTCAGCTAATACGATAAAGTAGTGGGATTAGGTAGGTAACCCTAGTCGTGGTCGATGGAAATCACGAATTTTCTCACGGCACACAGCCCTGTGAGATTAAAGATTATCTCGGGACTTATTCTACTGTAGCGTATTAAATTATTCCTATTTGCGTACTGTGTAATCCTGTATACGTATAATATTACCAAAGCTTCTGATTCCTAGTAATGTGACGTATTTCTATTTAGGTAGCTAATACAGCAGTCTACAATTTTATTACCACTACTATTACTACTATTCCCTGCTACTTTATTATCTACGCTTATATACATTTTCAACCAATTTTTTCATGTTCTTATATTTATATTACATATTTATAACTTCTAGGGTATTCCTATTAACTCTTCAAAAAGTCATCATAGAAGTCATAGATAGATAGTCACCTTTGAAAAAGAGACCTTTGCCAACAAGGGCTTTCTCAATTCACAAATATTGGAGATATAAATCACACGGGAAAGCTGGTGTAAGTAGGTATACTATCTGTATAAACATTAATTCTGATATTTCCGATATTAATATAAAAATGACAATATGATATTTACATGAGCATTAATTATGAATGTCGATGTATTCTTTACACTTCGTGTTCATTTTGAAAGAGGAAATCTCTTTCGTTCATGCGTTAGTAAGTACTTCTCAAGAGGACATACATCGTTGAGGTGGAGGTATACACTTCTATATTAATTATGCACTCTGGGTTACATAGATTTTATTACCATGAATTATGTCGCTCTATCCTGAGAGAATTACATTGCATTCCTATCATATTCCATTACTTATGTTCATTTATGCGCATTAATAATAACAATAATCGCAAAACTAAGTAAGTAATTATGGCGAGGTTTGATTAATGTACTGCATTATTTCAATTGAGATAGTAAAAAAATTATTCTCATTGTCAGCAATTTGTTATGTCCTACACATGATAAAAGCGTCCAAGACAGCCTATTAAATATATACCTACCTACTTACTCAATGAATTGATTTAGAGACAGGTAAGATTTCCTTAAACTTATGTCGATTGATATCTCTACAGTGGCTTTTAATGACTGTGTACTTGTAAATATACAGGTATTGTTATATAGGTACATTGAGTGCTATCACTACTCCATACAGATAATACAGAATACAGATGTTTCTCATTAATGAGAATTACCATTGAATTATTATTCAGATATATTTAATACATTGAGTACCTTGATAAGGGATTTAATTAGCTTTACTTATGAGAAAACCAATTACCCTTATCTTTGTCAAGTGTCACTTCTGTCACTTTAGTAATTTATTGTACCACATAATCTTTACAGTTGCCTATTTGATTGTCAACTGACCTTACTTCTTTAAGATTTGATTCATACATTAGTTTAGGAATGGAATCACAAGCAACGATAATCTTATTTATTATACCCTATTTACAAGAACTTTTACATTTATAAATTAGAAAATGAGACTAATTACAAATAATAGAAAGACAAGAATAATAGTTACTTTATTGATAAAATACATCGTGCAAAAATTGTTCTCCTAAAAGTAATCACAGACAATTGCTAATAAAATGGCAAAAATCTAGTATAAACCCCATTATTGGCATTGGTAAACACTAAACAGTCAGCATGATGAAGATTTGCATTCATTGTTTTGGTAGCTAAGCCATTGAAGGCAAAGGGATTTTGCTAGGGTCCCTATTCTGTATTTTGAGAAAAGCACTTATGCGTATTAATGTACAGATATGTGTTTAATTAGGATGTCGAAAGCCAGGTTGAGATTGGGGATGATAGTGTTATGATGAGAATTTTCCACGAAACTGACAGCAAAAAGCTTCATATATAATATTAATCAGCAAACAATGCAGAAAATAGTACTTGAGTATTTACACTTAGGCACGTTTCTAGTCTGTAAGCATTTGCAAAAAAGTGTATCTGGTGCTTACACATAATAAGCGTTTCATTTTCTGGAAACAGTACACCCTTTTATTTTCTATAGATTGTGTAAAGCAGTCGTAAGTTATTTGTCCCGGATAACAAGAGGGGCCAATTGGAAGAGGAAATGGAAGGAGTAGTTTTTGTGAAGAATTTCTGAGAAAGCTTTACAAAGTTTGTAGTAAAGGGAGCTTGTGTATTTTGAGGAAGGTGTTCGGAAGGTGGAAATGGCAACGGAGAAAAATATTAGCGCAAATACAAACTAAATATAAGACAGTCTTCCTGTGTAGCTGTAAATCTTCCTTTGAGAGAGAAAATAAAGCTGAAAAGGGACTAGCATATAAAAGTTGAGTCTGGGCTGGTTAGTTGGAAAGTTGAGTGAGAAGCGATGCCTTTTCTTTCTTGTCTTGATTCGACTTGACTGCAGCTTTCCTATTTCTTTTACTTTCTTTCAACTTTGATTTGATTTCATCTCATTCTACATTTCATCCCTTTTTATTACTTTTGACTTGACTTGTCCCACGGACTTATGAGACAGTTGAGTATCCGGCAACCAACGCATGTTAATACATGTAGAAAAAAATAGAAAGATTTTTCCCAAGTGCTACAAAAGCTCGTTTCTCCTTTCCCCTGTTGGAGATGCTCCAAATTCATTCACAGAATTTGTTCATCCTACTAAACTAAAGGGTACTAAAGCTAAAGGTGCTACGCTACAATCCAGCACTTTATTACTAATAAGCCATGACTTTGAATTCTATACGTTCAAACTAGCAAAAATGTACAAAATTCTTTACAAATTGGACGCTTTTATTAAATTCATATCTAAATGCATATGCGCGGCACATTTACGTGCGTGATACATATGTTAATACTAATGTTATACTTTTCAAAATACCTACGGTTAGTTTTGCAAATTGTACAAAGTAGGCTGAAACGCACATTGAATCAATAATTCCAACGTTCTGCTCAACAGAGTGTGTCTTCAATTGCACAGCAGCCCAAGTTTCCTCCGAAAAACATGTAGCCTGTGGGAAATTAAATTAGATTAGGTATTACATTACTTACCTGTAAGTAATTTTATTTATTATCCATACCTCTACCATGCATGTATATACATTGTACGAAGTACTGAAGGATAAAGTTAACTATACCAATATCTGTAAAATGCAAGAAAATTCAAGGAATGGTTTTTATTTGCGCCGTGACAAGTTTGACTTTGGATGCTCCGAGTGCTCATGTAACATGCATTTTTTGCATATTTATCTCATGTACTCCTTGATGTTTAGATTCTTCTCCGAATGATCTTCTCGTGCACTACTGTGGTCCTTTCTCCAAGATATTTTACTACGCACTAAACAATAAAATGATAGCTTTCTCCAAAAAGTAAGCAATAAGTATTTACCCAACAAAACAGATTACTCTATCACTACCGAATTTCATATTCCAGCTGCTGCTCATCGTCATGTGGGAACAATATATCCACTCAGCACATTTTCCTTCAAAGAAATCTAAGCTCCTGCACCCTTTGGTTGAAATTCGTTCCGGTAGCTTTCCACCATCTAGGACAATTGCCAATGCAGAAGTGTATTCGCTAAACTTCGTATTATCTTCATAAATAACTCAAGTGTTTACTTACCCACTGAATATACTTCTTAAAGAATATCATACTCGAGACATTTGATATGCATATCTATAAAATACAGTAGATTCATCGGCAAGGTTCAAGGGATGAAAGTAGGTAATTTCCACTTTACGTACGTTCTTATGTAGCATGTTATGCTTTCTATGTGCGATTTAAAAGGCTTAAGGCTTGATATTCCGAATCTGCTGCGCTGTATAAATACTATGAATTGCGAATCTTTCTATCTGTACCGCCATAAAGATGGGCTTTGCGAGTCTTGGATATTATTAGGATACACCGTAGTTAAGTTGATATTTGATATCCCATTTCGGGAAAAGAGGGAAGTCAACTACCTCGGCAAGTCACATGGAAAATTCTCATCGATGCAATCTTTACTATACGGCCATACTCACCACTGTTAGAGTTACAGCAGATTCTTTTCAAATATATATTTATTAGCCCAGTGATGTCATTATAGACGCTCATTGCTCCAATTCAGTAGACTTAGAAATCGGACTGAAAATGCATATTCTGAAATGTAATCTCATGGAACAATTTCTTACAAATGCTATAATAAATATATTATTGTCAATTGTTCGAGTCTGAAAATTCTGAGAAGGAAAATTCTGACTCAATATGAGAAAATGGCAAGTAATGAATGCGACAAACATCTTTAAAATCTAATTATTTACATTTAGTACATTGAGAGTTGACATCACTGCAATCACTGGTGAACTTTTTTTGAAATAACCTTTTTAGAATTTACTTCGTACTTACACAAACATTACATAACCATAGTATTATATTTTGGAAAGGCGGAGCTTTCAAAAAAAGTTCAGACATAATAATAATAAACCCTTGATAAGCCTTGCTCTCATTGTTAGTTCAGAGAGCATTCTTTTCTTGTGTCACTCATCGCTTGTAAAAGTGATTGATTGAATGGTGCAATCACTTGTAAAGTTCGTCAAGAGAAGCATTTCTAAGAACATTTAAATTGTTTGAGATATTGCAAATTGCGAATCTGCTGCAAATCTGATAATAAATCTCTTTTCTTTATAAACTTAAAAATGGACTCTCCGCCCAAGAAAAAGCACCATCGGCATCATTCCAAAGATTTAGGAGGAGCTGAGCAAAACGATGAAATCCAGGGAAGCAAGAAGCACCATCATCATCATAATCTTAAGCAACGACGAAAGGATACCTTTAAACAAGAACTGTTAGAATTGGAGAATGTGAACTCTAATGACCTATTGCCAGTAATCAATTCCAAGAAAGTGAATAAAGGGCGAGTAGCGGTAGAAGCCAAATTTAGTAGCTCAGAATCATCGCAAACGAAAAAGAAGAAGAAGGGAAAGTCTAAAGATCTCAAATCCCTGGTCGAAAGAAAGGGCTCTACAGGTAAAATCACCAAAATTAAAAAGTCGAGTTTTGGAATCGAACCAAACCTTAATCGCATAGACCTGAAGAAACCGACGATATCGCCCATTGGGTCAGCCGCTTCCCTTATGTCCATACGGTCACCGATGTCCCAAATGAATTTAAAAGCCCCTAAATTGAAAACCAGCTTAGAAATAGGATCTTATGGTTCTGAAGGCTCCCGTGGAGGAAGAGACACCCCTGATGACGATTATTACGACACGGAAGAGCTAAGGGTTCTAAATCATGAAAAAATGGTTTACTTAATTAATAAAAAGACTAATCCTATGGTTATGAAATGGAAAGCATGGATTGCTAGGATGGACACTTTTGCTGCAAAGCATCCGGCTGTCTTTCACAATATGTGCATTAAGATTTCTGTTACAATGGTCCCTGTTCTGCTGCTTTCACTGGTTTGGGATTCGGTGGCTGGATTTATTTTAGAAATCCCACATTACTCAATGATTAATCATCCTGGATTCATGTTGGTAAGTGTTGTTATCTCCAATGATAGAATGGCGGTTATGATTATGACTTACTCAAACAAAAAAAAATATTCTAAAACTATACCTTAGTATGACCCATCAACTTACTCTAGTCACCCCCAGGGTAACATTTTTTGACTCCAGGTATAAAGCTAACGTTACTCTGACCCGTCATTGAACACTCTACCCTTAAACTTAACTGCTATACTATTTCCTTAGGTGTTTCATTTCATATCATTGCCGACAGCAATGTATGGATATATGATGCGTTCACTCATGGGACAGAGTAATACGAGTATGTCACGATGGGCAGTCGTTGCAATGCGTAAGTAAACTATTTAAAAATTATTTTTAACCTCCATTGATCGCATTTGAATAACGGTTAAATTACATAATTATTTTAGTAATTCATCCTCTGCTACTTGCATATCGATGTTTCATGGAATGGTATTTCAATGGTTACAGGTTACATTCAAATAGATCTATTGAATGTTGATGTTTAGCATATTAAACCTAATGCTAAATCTGGTTTTTCAGAAATCAAGAAAAATTACATTACGAATGGTTTCCACATCATCACAATTTTGACGAAAAACCTCATTCCCATTATATATTCCATGTTGATTTGGAATAGCTGATTAGTATTAATCTATTAGTAATGACCGACTGTTCACTGTTAAATTACTAATTACTTACGTAAAAACATATCACGATAATGCTTTATTGAGCGATATATCTTGGATTTGTAAAAGTATTGTTTGGGTTGATAAGTGATTTGATAAGTGATAACACTACATTATCTGTAACTAGTTAATAATATACTATATAGGGACATGTGGTAGCACATAGTACGACTGTCATATGGTAGCATAGCACAAAAAGTTGTTCTTTCAAGGTATTTCTAATACAGTTGTAAAGGTATGTAAACATTCAGACGCGCAAAACTTTGTGTACCAACTTACATTTTAAATAAACTTCTGCATAACATTGTCTACTTCATCAGTAAGGAAATACATTTTTGATATTATAGTAATTATTACTTCTATTTATCTATAACTTTTCATTAACCAACGGTTTTGTGACAATAACCTGATACAGCAACTAAGCATTTAGCATAAAACTTTACACACTTTACATTGAAAGGTGCACATGGTATTTCCAGAGAGTATTCCTAAAATAAATTTTAGCGCATATAAAATATGGAAACGACAAGATTAACTTCGGATAACCGTCAGTGAGTGGTTTTGAAATATTTGTCCGCATTATAGACTGATTGACACTGAAAGAATAATTTTTGAACACATTAGGCTAGAATCATAATACTATATACTAACCCACTGGGAATATTGATAATTGCAATTTACTGAACTAATGAAAGAAATGTACCTACTATCTAATTTGTGAAATCATTACATATTTAGGGATTATAACACGATTGTTGGACCACCAGAGCAAAACTTTGCTAGGAGGTCAACATGGATGATTTATCTGAGCCATACATTGTCTTCATGGGGAGACCGCATGTGGTCATTTGCAGTGGGATTATATTTGGTGATATTATTTCCTGAATCTCTGCAGGTCAAGTTTGTTATAAAAGAAATGTATTGACGATTTAAGAATATAATTGGCTCATTAAATATGTAATTATTCGCAGCTTACAGCCATTTATGGCTTCGTGCAATGTCTGTGTGTAATTATCCTGGGAGCTTTCATTGGGAAATGGATCGATAGAAGTGCACGAATTACAGGTTGTAGAATATCGTTTGATGAATACCTACTACTATAAGACTATATAAGACAAAACAGATTTGATGTAATTAAATCTTGATGTACTTACACTTTAATTTCCGATAGCTGCACGTGTTTCTCTGCTCATACAGAACATCTCCGTCATTACAGGAGCAATTTCCTTAGCACTCACTCTGCACTTTCGGGAAGAGATAAAATTATTATGGAGCGGATATTTGGAAATCCTCATATTCACGACTATCATCATTCTAGCTGTCATTGCAGAATTAGGTTCTGTTGCTAACAAAATAGCATTAGAAAAAGACTGGATTGTGGTTTTGTCTGAAGGAGACGAGTCACAACTTTCCAGTAAGTCACGTCCCAGTCACAGGAATTCTACTAATAATATTATGTAAATGATTTAATTCCCTCATGCATTTTATTTGGCAGAGCTGAATGCAACGATGAGGTCTATCGATTTGACTACATTTATCCTGGCTCCAATATTTGTAGGCCAAATCATAACATATCTTTCTCAGATAACTGGCGCTGGTGTGATTGCATTTTGGAACTTGTTGTCTGTTGTCATCGAATATTTCCTTCTGTCTCAGATTTATAAACTTGTACCAGGCTTGAGTAAAAAGAAAATGTTGCAAGATGAAGCTGACGAAAGGTCTGATTGTGACATTATTACGACAGATCCCGAAGATGAGGATGTGTCGGCTCCATCCAGTTCCTCGCTTGTCTTTCTAGCAAAACCAGAGAGTTCCATTGCGAAAAAAAGTGTTGCAACTCGGATCAAGAATAAAATAAACGAGTCTGTGAAAGGATGGAAAAGTTATTTTAGTCACCCCGTGAGGGATGCTGGTCTTGGTTTGGCCATGCTATACATGACAGTACTAGGATTTGATAGCATTACAACAGGTAATATAAATATTAGCTGTAAAATATTTCGCTATACACACATCGGAATATTAATTCAATGAAAATGCATTGACGTGTTGAACGTTTTCCACATTTGATGTGTACAGGGTATTTTTATGTAAAAGCATAAGCATATTATGAAGTAGACGATTTTAAAATATCCTCAAGGGTAAATGGATCATAGAACATAAATTGAATATAAAAAGCTGCATGTATAGGAAAATCAAAGGTATACTAAAGTGTAGGTACCTTTTTGGAAAATATATATTCACACATGTATAGTGCTTTTCAATACATATAGGATTATAGTACCTCTGTGCAAATATATTTGGCGTGTGTGTGAAAAATGAAAATGATGATTATAAATCGTATGTATATATTCTCCGCAGGATTTGCATACACTCAAGGAGTCGACGAGAGCTTGCTGGGGATTATAACAGCCGTTGGTGCTGTGCTTGGGATTCTCGGAAGTGTATCCTTTCCGTTTCTCAGAAGAATATTCGGAAAAAATACGACAGGCAATATTGGTTTCGGCTCTGAAACTCTTTGCCTTCTCCTTTGTGTAGTCTCTGTATTTGCGCAAGGATCTCCTTTCAAACCCGAAGCTATTTTAGACCTTTTTAATATTAATTCAAATTCCACAGACACAAAAGAACCACAAGTCTCTGGCTTGTCTCTCACGGAATTGTGGAATGAGCATAAGACAGTATTTTATCTTTTGGGAGGAATTATTTTAGCTCGATACGGTATGCTCTACTTCTACGCATCTTTCTTGATACAATGCTTAAATATCTTGACTTCAGGATTATAGCAGTTTATACTCTTTTCCTTAGGTCTATGGATAGCTGATTTAAGTGTGACTCAGATATTTCAGGAACAAGTCAAGGAAGAGGAGCGAGGGATTCTGAATGGAGTTCAAGGATCCTTAAATCAGCTAATGAATCTCCTCAAATTTTTGCTTGTTATCATCTTTCCGGCGTCACAAACTTTTGGATACTTGATATTTTTATCCTGGGCATTTGTCATAATCGGGTAGGTCATATAATTATTAAGTAGCAACGCGGGTATAACTCCTTTGCTTACAAATATTCGTCGTCCGCCTGTCTGTCACTTTGGGTGATAACTTACAACGGATTAGCATAACTTTTTAAATGTGAGCTCATGGGTTCATAGAGGTGAGCCAAGAGTCAAAAATAAAAAAATGGGGCACATCTGAAAGTATTGGCCTACAATACTGGGGATTACTGAGACATTGTGTAAATAATTTAAGGTTAGGGTGACTTCGTTGGTTTACATGGGGTTTCTTACTCTACGTCTGTGCGCATAACTGGAATAAAACCACAC
>JABASH010000637.1:0-36370 GCA_019776445.1 Tomocerus maximus | reverse complement strand
ATTTGACTCTATTTAGAAAGTACACCGAAAACACTTGGGCAAAGTGTCAACTTTTGTTTGCTTGACTCTGTTCCATGATACAATTGTAAATTAAGGTACCTCGGACTAGTAATACAAAATGGGAGTTGTGGATGTAGTTTACGAACTATTGCTAGCACAATCATTTTCGTTTGGCGTGCCGTCCTAATGATGGAAATGAACTGACAAATGCTAAAGGAATGTTGTAGTAGGTAGTAGCTGTAGTTTAGGAACCATCTTGTGTAGTTATAGAGTTGTCTTTGGAATTTTGGAATCTTCATACTCCATTCCTCACTCTGTGTGACTCAGTGTCTATCTTGATATACACAAAATTTTAGAGCATGTATATATGCAATATAATGCAGTGTAAGTGAATACATGCAAGTATGTGCATCTGTGGCAGACTCAACTGTAGATACAGTGTTTATATTGATTGTGTATGCGTGATTCCTTTACTTCACTTCGTTTTGATATATTACTCTTTGTTAACGGATGATCTGAACTCATTAAAAACGAAAAGGAGGAAGAGTGTGCGAATTTTGAGCCATAAGTTTCCAGGACGTTACACCCCAAATATTTTTCATACTTCCGTGATGATGTTTAGTAGTCCTGATCGAAACTACATAGGATTAATTAATTGGCATTTACTATACAGTTTTTGGAAATATATTCACGTAATTCATATGTAATTGTGCTATTAGAATGTGCTATTGTGTCTTCTGAAATCTAGAAAGTTTTACTACGTTGTGGTATCAACCGTATTGCTTTCTATTTAACCATGTATTGTTATTGATAGTATAGTAGGGATAACCAGTTTCGCTTCAGTTGACAAGTCGTTGCATTAATATAATGTTATATTGTTAGTAGAGTTAGAATAATAGCAGCCCGCCAACTCTAATGGGAATGGACATGCTTTTATCGCACAATCGGCGAAACCATCATATTTTAGTCTCAGTCAGGTACCACTACTACTGCGTACCTTAGAGTTTGATGACTTGAGTCTAGTAATAATTGCGGGATAACATGCACTTGCATAACTATTCCCTTACGGCATCTTCTTTTTTGGAATTCAATTCTCTTTTGTCGGTTTTAATGGGTTTCTTCTGAAACAGAGTGCTTGTGTGTCTCCTGTGAATCCCACTAAGCTTTTTACAGTGCAGACTTCCATTGGACAACGTTTCCATATTTACAGGCAATATTCCTTCTCGACATAATCAGACATGATAAAACTTTTATGAGATAAGATAATCCTAGAATTCGACAGAGTCATTTTGAACCTATACTCACTAACAGCATCGGAATAATGTAATTGCTACACTTCTACTATATATGTACCGTTTTATTTATAAAGTACACACAGAAGCTACTTATCGCATTCATATCGCTCAACTTCTTATCAGGACGTTTAGCTTAGAAAAAAGTAGCTCATTTACTGTAGATTAATGAAAAACTGATGGCAAGGTTAACAATTTTAACTGCAATTGTTAACTATTCAATATGTTTACCGTGTTTTAAATGGGTGTTGCCTCCTCTGCGTTTAATTGTTTTACTTGTGTGTGTGTATAAATTAAAGTATGGATTAGGTAGACGATTGCATTCAGTGTACGCAACTTTATTTTATAAACAATGACTTACCTTTGCGTTTAGTTTTAAACAAACAAGTTGGAAGCGACTAAATGAAACCACAATAGAGTATATACCCTTGAGAATTTGGTATAGAATTCCTGTGTGCTAAATGTATTTAAATTATCAATTCATTTGACATTCAATACACAACACAACAGCATAGGGATAGTGGTACAAAAGGATACAATCCTATATATCTGTATACAAAGATGACATTATATGTACTTGCACTTGAAGCTTGGATTGTTTTGTTTAGTAGTACGCAGTATGTATGGATGGATTTCGCTCATGTGGAATGTATATATGCATAGAAATGGGATTAAGCACTTGTACTTGTTTTGTCTATGGTGTCGTTGTCCTCATGGCTAGTAGAACGGGACACAAGTTAGAGTCTAGCTGTACTTTAATGGTAATTATTTAATGATTCTACGCGCAGCAGTCTTCATCATATCACAATATTTTAATTTTATATATATTATGTGGCTATACCAAACACTTTTACTTTACTGAACAGTTTACACTCGTTTCGGCTTGTCAGGTTGTCCTATACCTTTTAGGCATTAGTGTACTTACACTAAACATTTTCACATGCCTACCTACATTCTCACACAATGCAGTATTTACAACATTCGCACAATTTTTTATGCTACACTATTTTATAATATGACAAAGTTCAGGGAAAGTTCGGCTTTTTTATCGTCTGGTTTTTTTGTCATCATAGAAATTGGTTTTATGGCGATTCTGCAAAAAGCATGTACTTGTTTGCAATTAAAATGTACGTGTAACGAACAATTAAACTATAAACATTTTCATGCATTTAGAGTATTTTAGCAGTTGCAATTTCGTGAGCAAAAGACTTAAAGACTCCAAATGACACAAGTCCCTAGTTCTGGTTAGTTAGGCTTGATGACAATAATCAAAGATTAGTAGGTTCTTTAGGCTCTCTATGAAATCACAGTTTCGTTTTTGATTAGGAATGTCCATGTGGCATGCGATGTATATTGCCAATTATAATTGTCTTATGAAATGGTAAGAGTAAGGTAAAGGGTTATAAATTGTTCTAAATGGTAATTTTGGCTCATTTCAGCAGAAAAGGAATCTGAATCTGTTATGAGTACTTGGTTCTGTCATTTACATGGATAAGAGCTGTAGTTTGTGTCAGTTTATTAGGTAATAAAGGTTCCCGCCGGGTGCTCCTGGGTTTACTAACCTGATTGTAATGATAACGATGGTAATCATTACGATTACGGTGATGACAGGTGATAAAGGAACGGTGAATGCAGTTCAAGTTCAATCAACTTACTTTAGTTAACGTTCTTGAACGTTCTCCATTCTCTGGCCGAATCATACTTATTCAAAACAACAAGTTCGTTGATTTCGTGTTTACGTTTGCCATAAGTCGTGGTTACCTGATGCCAAAGGCGTTTAGCATTTATTGTCTCGAGAGGATTCAAGAATAAGCTGTATTTGCACTTACTTCGTCAAGCAAGGCTGCTCTGGTCCACATGGGGAATTTTATGCTCTTCTGCACACTCGATTTGAACGTAAAAAATCATCAACTTCAACTATTATTAACTTTTTGTACATTTATCTCTTCTCCGTTACAAAACATTAGTTATGTGTAAATATTTGTGGCCTTAGCTTTGTATGAGTATGTAAGGGCTTTGTATTCGGAACCGGTTTCATTTTCATGCTAAGCTGCTACACAATGGACACAGATTGCAAGTGCACACAATCAAAAGAGCCTTTCTTTTCTTGATTTGCATGGTAGCAGCTGGACATCATCAAATGATCAAGATTTAATGACGCTTAACACTGAGACATGCTAAATAATTCATATCTGTGTATTTAGATGTGCCTAATATTTTTACACGCAGGAATAATCGTCAGCTGCATCTGATTCAATAACTTAAATATTAGTGGAAGAAGGAAAGCTAATTTCGTAGGTGATCTACTAATACATTTGGTTGTTAATAAAAGTAGTGCAGGAAAGAGTGAATTTCTGTCGATTTTGTAAAGTTTCTATTTGAATGAGTTGATTGACCTTAGTAGATTCCAGCCACGTGCCTAAATGAAAAAAGGAAGGCGTTTTTCATTACTTAATCCTTACACTCCGGTCCGGACCACCACAACTGACTTGACTTGATTCGACTACATCCGTCTCTTCTCGTCTGTGCATTTCTGTGCAAGAGTTTGGCTTGTGTTTCGTACTGTACATCTAGTTTCTATTACTAGGTATGCTTTAAATAAATGCATAGCTAGGAAAGCAAGCCAGGCAAGGGTGGTTGGTTCGGCTATGCCTGCCTGTTTCTTTTCCTTTAGCTCTTCAAAGGCATGGAACTGGAAAGGAATGAAAGTTAAGAGCAGTAAGTGAGATGCTTTTATGCATTTCAACTTGTGTGTTTACATAATATGCTTTATGTGGAAAAGGAAATAAATCTTGCATGAGACGGAGACTCTCTTTTGGTAGGGGTGGAAGGTTACAGATACACTGCACTAAGCACACAAGACAATGGCTAATCTTTCTTTATTCACCAACGTTTCCTATTCATCTTCCTATAAATATTGAAGGTCATATTCACGGGACACTCTTCTGTCTAACATACTCCCGGCTCCATCCATTGCTATATTTATTCTCCCATTGTTCAACTTCAGACGTTTACTTATTTCCAAATAAAAACAAAAATACCATTTACACAATAAGGAACCCTGGAATCTATTTTGAATCATATGTTATTTCATGTGACCCTTTTTATCACGTGATACTCTATCTTAATGAGTTGTATTATTATATTTCAGAATTTCATTTTACTTACGTCTCATGTTTAGTTCAAGTAAAATGAGTTTTAGATTACAGAGCAATTAAGCAAATGCTTTTAACTAATAGCTATGAGTACCATTATTTACGCACTCATTGGTTTTATGATAACTCATGATGCATAGAAGTCATAAATCTATAGCACTTTGTGTTGCATTATATTGTCGTTATGAACGTATCGATGCATCGTATCAAAGAAGTAGACATTTGTGCTAAAATAAACCAGCTATTATTTCCTCTTTTGAACACGAAAAGTAGTTTGGTTCAATAGCCTTATTCATTGGTACTAAATAATAGGAGTCATATTCATAATGGAGTAATTAGTTGAAATTTAACATCCCTGGATAAAGACGTGTGCTAATAATTCTGTAGCCATTAATCCCAATTTCATTAGATTGTTATCTCATCATCGGTAGTAAATCTAGGGTTAAAATGAGTCTGCTGACTTGTAAGTGCAGTTGCCGAAGAGTAATGCATATCAGGAAAGCACACGCGACGTTAGCTCGATGTAGCAGTTCTGTAAACATTCGAAATCAAAATGGTTGGCTATAGATCAGGAGTAATTGTAAACCGAGTATTAGAGAGCGAGTCGACTTAATATTCTCGTGTCTTGCCAAAGAAATAAATTTTTAATCGCTTGAAGAGTCATTTGCAAGTTTATTGAGTTTGTACTTTGTAATGATGCATTTTATTGTTGCCTTCGCTATTTAAGGCAAAGCTAAGTGACAATGAAAGGAATAAAATGTTTTATAAGAGATCCCACGCCTGTTAGATTCCTTCACCTTTAATGTCGCATTGTTAATATCTTCAAGCTGATGTTGCTCAGTGGTTAACGACATGAGTCTCTTTGAGAGAATGCAGCATGCTAGGGAATAAAAAGATTCTAACAGGAAAATATTGTTATCTGTGTTACTAAAATTTATGTTGTCACGTCTTTGTGGAATTCTTAGGGAATATATCTCTTTCTTACAGATGCCGACGAAATTTAAAACACTTGTTCTCTCTAACTACCAACTAGAGTAGACTATAGCGACTACTCTGTAGTTTTATACTAAATATACTTTGTTAAACTCGATTTCTCATTTTTTAAAGTGAAAGTCTCTGCAAGGCTTAACATGATTGAAATGGACCTCATTCAGCAAAATCTGTCTGATAGTTTTTTTTCGTAACTTTGCTGTAGGCAAGATGTACGTGTCTTATTTGTAACGTTTATGTCAGCAAAGTTAGAGTTAGAATAAATCAACGTATGTCTTGTTTTTTATACCCTCTGCTTTTCGGTATCTCTTTAGAATTAGTTTCTTGCGCATTTTACATACGTAAATATCTACGTATTGTAGTCACAGCTTGAGTTTTTAATATTATAGTTCATTTTCTATCGTCTTCAAAACAGATCTTTTGTTATAATGTTTGCTCTGTCTTTTTGCGACTTCAGACTTCATACAAAGAAATGTCTTGAATATATCTTTGATACTTTCAGTAAGCTACATTGTACATATATAAAATTGAGTAACTATACCTTAAGTAATTTGCGTAGTAAGCAAAACTTCGTCATCGAGAGGCGATGAATGAATAGCAAAACGTTAGTTAAGATAAGACAGAAGGAAAGCTGAAAAAAATATTTTCCATCTATTTTTGCCTTACAGCTTACATTGCATACTTAACATTTACAGCGTAAGCATTTACTGCATTATTGTTTTCAGTAATAAATAAACTTGATGTGCTGAGACATATTCTGTTACATGTAATTACACTTTTCACACCAACTAACTGGACAACTCTAACCATCATTAAGCATAATTAATGCAGGAAATAGCAATTTTAGTTTTATGCAGCAAATATAAAAGGTTTTTAGTTTCAAAATGATTCATCTAAGTCTGAAGGGATATTTCTGTTGAGAATGATAGTTTCAGTATGACTAATATGTATTTACTATTGTCCAGAAGTCTTAATCTTTGTAGTGCGAGATTTTGTATCCTATAGAGACATACCTAACCTTTGGTCCTCATCGTTCCCCTTTTTCTCAGCCATCATCATCTTGAATGCACGCTTATAATTTCATACAAACGAAGTTGTACTGTTTGTGTCAATTCTTTCTATTATCGGATAAATTATTATATCCGCGTGCATAATAACTAAATCGCCTACTCAGCAAACGCTGCTTCGCGTCAATCTCCAAATGATAAATTTTCGTACTTGGTACATACGTAATTGTATTTGCAATGAGTATTGAAAAAACTTCCGATTGCTCAAGTATAGCTGTTGTTATTGCAAGGAACATTGGAAGATTTTGTTGGTATTACGTCATAACGTTGGATAGTAAATGCTGAGTCTCATATTAAAGGACACATAAGACATTTGATGACATTGAATTGCTCCTTATCACTTTCTCAGTAGCTTGTTGGCTGTGTCTTCTGTAATTAAGACATTGCTAAGAAAGTAAATCAGATACAGAAAGAAGAATTTGCTACTTGGAAGTGTGGAAATTGGAAACACAGCTTGGGATTGTTGATCCCTTTCGGTGTTTTTAGAAACTCAAACTGTTACGGACGAATATTTTTGTTTTATATAACTATATAAAATATCCTCTGTGTTATTGGATTCGGCGAATCGTGTTGACTTTTCCTCGCAACGAGGACACTTTAGAGCTCTAGCTTACCGACGACGTTCCGTGAACGAATGGAGAATGAGAACTCTGTTTTCCGAGAATATTAGGTACCTATCGCATATATAGTAGCGTATGTAAGCATTATGGCTTTGCTTTCGTATCTGGAAGTGCGATCAGTTTAGGAATGTCAAATGATAATTGGGTTGCGTGGATCCTCGTTGCTTTCGTCTTGACGTTTTAAGTTGCTGTTAAGGCATGTGTATGTGATATTCGTACTAGGAACTGTGTATAATAATATAGGCTCCTTACGACGAAGAGTTTGATCACGAATGAAACTCGATGTCAATGTGTCATTCAACTTGATCTCTAAATTCATGACAACCTCGTGTAGATTACATTGGGTTTGAGGAGGCAGGCATCTTAAAATAAAGTACACAGGTTGCACAATATTTACCTAAAAAGTAATAAATCCTGTAGGATCAATATAGATGTCAAATTACGCCTTACGCTTCCTATGCAATTGAATTGGACACATAAGATTATATTACACAATGTACCACACATTACATTACACTGTTGGCAAAAACAAAATGCGTTTGTTAAATATTTTACGCTTACGTTACGTTAACCGCGGTAATCACTTTGCAGTGAGACATTGTCATTGCATGTCATTGCAAGAGATGTCATTTACCATAAGAACCTAACAATTAATTCAGTTAATGTAATTGATATTTTTTTGTTTGATTTCAGTTGGGAATCATATACCGTGACATAAAACTGGAAAACATTCTGCTGGACTCGAGTGGTCACGTCGTTCTCACCGATTTTGGCCTTAGTAAAGAATTCCTTCCTCATGAAAAGGTAAATACGACTACCAATGATAATGATTACATAATTAGTGGTTAGTATAGTGGTATGACAAGGGAGTATATTGATGTATTAAGCGAGGTATTAAAATAACGTTCTGTCTGACCGAATATTCAATACATCCCCGGGTAATGGAAATATAATCTTCTATTTCCATTTCTCTGATTGATGTCCTGTCTCATTCATTTGAAATGCATCCAAAATGAAATATCATTCATGAGGCACTTGTAAAGTGCATTTACAATTGTGTTACTTTTTGGATTCATTGTGGATAGATAGATAGTTATTGAGGTTACGGATTGTAAAGTGCATTAAAGTTTAGTGGAATTGAAAGGAAAATGTTCGTGGTGTGAGTGACAATGAAAACAATGTAAGTGAGCATATGTAGTAAAGAGAGGAACTTTTCCGCTGCTTTCTCATGCCTTTATATAATAAAATGAAGGCACAGTGGAGACTAGAAAGGGATAAGTATCAGTAACTAGTGTGTTATGTAGTGAGCATTGCAATGCATTAGTATGGCTTGGCTCCTTTTCATCGATTTAGCAGTCAGTTGCTAGCTTCTTGCCTGATTCATCGGCAATGACCTAAAACTGCGATGCATTCACTGTTCACATCACAAGTACATCAGCCTGACTCTATTCTCTTCCTTGCAGCCAAATATGTTCGCTAAAATATTCGTTGAATGAAATAGAGTTTCTACTGGAAGGAGCTGCAAGTCAGCCTTTCTTCTCCGACAGTAGATTTTCTATTCTTAATGTCCAAAGATGCAAAGGAGAAGAGTCAGCTATACACTCTCGTGGAATGTGAACATATGCTCCAGTACTATGAAAGAAAACGACAATAGAAAGTCAGAAGAAATGAAACTGGTATAATAAATGAGAAAGCAAGGGAAAGCAAGCTGGAAAATCACACCGCTTATTATTGCATGAGTTACATATGCACATATAAACTAAAAGTAAAATATAGAGCGGAAATAAATGATTTTGAAAGAAAAATGCGAAGCCAACGATTCACTTTCATTATGACTGAATGCTTTTACTTTTTAGGAGCAGCGGACATACTCCTTTTGCGGGACAATTGAGTACATGGCTCCAGAAGTGGTCAAGGGAGGAAATACGGGTCACGATATTGTAAGTACTTTTTTATTTTTGGTCTACTTTTACATTTCGCTTTCTATTCGTGTGTTTTGATGTCTATTTTGTACTATTTAATATATACTTTGACCTATTTTTTGCATTTTTTTATTGCCAGAGATGTATTATGCAACTTTATAGTGTTCCAGTAATGGACGGTAGATTTGATTTTAATTTTGAAAGTGTACGCAGTAGAAATGGCAAAGTAATCTACAAACATGGACAATTAATTACATTATATAGACTTACTTTACTTCATAAAAGTGCAAACTGCATCGATAATGTCATGCTAGCATGATATCACCATGTTTTTTACTACGTTTTTTAAGGCTATAAAACGAAAGGAACAAACTAGGGCAATACAATGTCGTTTAGAGTAGGTAGTAGGTACTTATCAGTAGAATTGGGCTGTGCTCTAAATTTCTCGGAAGCAAACGAATTTTGAATGCCAACTTGCTAACCTAATTGATACACTACTTGGCTACAAGTTACAAACTAAAACCTAACGCGTCTAGTAGTATTTACTTAATAGTGCATGCTGAACAATGAGATTCATTAGCTGATTAGTCCTTTAGTCACTAAAAATCCTGTTTTACTTATCATGCAAAATATACATGAAAAATTAGGTCACAGTCCAATCGATAATCCTATTAGATATTCTAATTGCATGGAGAAAGGAATTAATTACCTTTCTTATTATAATCGTATATTATCGAAATAAATAATGCTATGTGTAAAATCGTGACTTATTTGTATGTAAGTTTCATCATTAGCAAGTTGATAGATTACGTATTCAGCGTATGAACTCACGTAGTAAAACACAAAAGGATGTATAAATAGGTTGTGTACATAGGATTGGTTTAAAAATATCCTGAAATGGGTAAAAATAGATTGCTGATACGTGTAGGGAGTATATAGCCGAAAACACGTGCATATATGTATAAAATATTGTTATAGGAGCATGGTGTATAGCAAAGTATAGGGCAATTTGGAACAGCTTGTTATTAATGTTCTTCTAGGTACTTTTACTTTTCCAGAGAATTGTTGTGAGCGATTCCTACACATTCTTCCCTTCTACGTACTAATAGTTCAGTATATTTCGTGATAAAACCATAGCACATGTAAATGCTAAAGGTACAATAGAGTCCGATATGCAACTATAGTTTATCTAGTAGATATTTTGTACACAACCGATTTGTAGTAGGTTTTCTATGTAATACGGTAGTGAAAATAGAAGATGCGGAGATGCGATGGTATGACGCAAGATACAATAAAACGATGAACGAACGCACGGCAAAATGACGCATGTTCCGGTCTGTGACATAAACATCCTAGCTATATACACACGTTGGGAACTCTACCTCTAAGTAGGCAGTTGTGTAAGGCCAAGTTTGTTGTAGAAATATATAAGCCAATTTTACGGTATAAATATTGCCACTTAATTCTTTATAAGTGCTAGCTTTTCTCTTCATTTGATCAGAGAACTGTTACCAACACTTTCCGACAGATCCTTTCTCAGGGATATTCTTGCAATTCTTTAAACAAAGTCGGACATTGAACCGGTACCCTTTTTGCTATTTCGATAAGTTGAAGGTTATTGTTTTTCAGTTGAAATTTAATTCAGAGAAAGTACTATTGTTTTGGTGCATATTTTTGTGGAGAAAGTGCCACCATAAATAGGTAGGATCTGACTATCTGACCATAGTTAAATAGTGGATAGGCATGTATAGTATGCACATGCAGTTTGCACACAAACAAATTGATAATTTTGGAAATTGCGAATAATTTACTAGTACGGAATTGTTTGATTTTCAAGTACATCAGTAGATTAGTACATTAATGTAGATTAGTACACTAATAGACCAGTTGCTGAATGTCCGCCATTTTCACTATAACACAGGAGAGGAACGAACCGAAAATGTATCTACCTGTGTTATAGGTGGAAATGGCGGACCTTCAGCAACTGGTCTATTTAGTAGGTTTCGAAAGTTTCGTTTTGTACAGCTAAGCTATGAGACTGTTGGTGATAGTGAGACTTTGAAGCTAAACCAAGGGCATGCCGGTGACTTACAAATAGTTGTTTCAACAAGATTAGAAGTTTATAGATTGATTTTATTTTTGATACTCTTTTAAGTCAGGATACTTTCATTTTGCATTAGGTGAAAATTTAAGTAATGTATGTAAATGATAATGATATCGTATCAAGTATTATGAAGTAAACTTAGATACAGACAATGTACATTAGACTCATTCTCATTAGAGGAGAAGGTTTGTGATGTTTGTGATTACTTATAAACTCATTGTAAGATTCATGTTTGTGGTGAATGGTAATGGTAGTGTATTGTTTATTAATTCGGAAATTTTTAGCTTACTGTTGACTGTCCAATTAATTAATTTTCATATAAATACTTCAATTAACAATTACATTTTGTATATTAATGTGTTTTTACAGGCCGTGGATTGGTGGAGCGTCGGAGTATTAACCTACGAACTTTTAACCGGAGCATCCCCTTTCACAGTAGAAGGAGAGAAAAATACACAACAAGAAATCTCAAGGTCTGGACTAACTTCCAATGAAATTATGGAGTAAATTGGAACTTTTATTACACAAATCCCTGTATGCTGTGTCAGTCTATATTAAACTGATATTAAACGTTTGCTTTTGTATTTTTCGTCTATGAATGCCATCATATGTATCCATTGTATGTTTTAAAATCAGTTTAAATTCTAAGTTAATTCCTGTTTGTATGTTTGCCAATGTTTCTTTACTTGTTATTCTGTTCTTGTGTTGTGATTACGATTACGACCGCAATTCGTTGCAATATTGTTTTTTGCCAATATTGTTTCGAATTATTATAATTTTGTCACACAGCTAAGGGAATTGTTTGGTTAAAGGGTGTAATGTTATTGAATATGCAAAAATGTTGTCTAATTCGTCAATTTTTGGAATCAATTGCTAATTTGTTACATTGTGTATGTATTTACAGACGAATCTTGAAAATCGAACCGCCGATCCCGGATGAGTTATCAATTTCAGTCAAGGACTTTATCTGCAAGCTTTTGATCAAAGACCCACGACAAAGGTTGGGAGGTGGACCTAGGGACTCTGAAGAAGTCAAATCACACCCTTTCTTCAAGGTATTTTGTCTGATAATATTGCAATCACATCAGGGATATCTTCTTTTGTTATTCTGAAGGCTAGTTATTCAATAGTTTTAATGTTTGAGAATATACCATTATCACTACTAAAAATATTTATTTAAATTGATTGTTGAGTAGGTTTTTGCAGTATTTATATTTATTCTATATTTCATTTATTATACTTCGTTAGAAATGTCCATTTGCCGTATTATATACAATCAGGTCTGTAGGTAGTAGGAGGTATCACAGGTGGTAACTCGATGCAATATTATATATTCATTATTTATTTGCGATCACGCATTCTGTTCCTCAATAGTCAGTAGACCTGTATTGATTTGCGGGGGATGTTCACATGTCATGGCAGTGGCAATGCGATGTAACATTTACAGAGCTGAAAAGGACAGATAGCGGTGTTCTTTTTTGTTTGCATTAAATTCTATTCTTCCATTGTAATAAGTATTTGCCTTGGTGTAGTCTTCATAAACAGAGCACATCTAGTCATATGTAGTATGAGAAATAAGCAAGGTTATATAAGCGCAAGGGACATGTTATTACGAATTAACCAGGTCTAGGTTGTGGGTAGACTTGTTACTTCTTTGCATAAGAAGTTTTAATCATTTAATGCATTGTTTATTTTTTCCTTATTTTCAGGGTTTGGACTGGTTCGCATTAGCTACCAAGAAAATACCTGCTCCTTTCGTTCCGCAAATCCGAGACGAGCTGGATACCTCAAATTTTGCAGACGAATTCACGAAAATGGCCCCGACTGATTCACCTGCCATTGTCCCTCCAAATTTCGATAAAATTTTTAAGGTAAGCTGAATGGAAAAGACAAAAATGAAAAAAAGAAACGGGGTCACATATATAATTGTAATCTTATTTATTTTCAGGGTTACTCGTACGTCGCACCGTCCGTCCTTTTTAGTGATAACGTTGTGAGTGAAGAAATTCTCCGACCTTCACAAATTACCAACGCTAAAAAATTTTCTCCAATTCCAGTAAGTTATTTAATCCCCTTAAATGTTAGTTCTCGTAAACTTTTGATTAAAGCTTGTAAGTTTAGATAAGTTTATACTCAAAATAACATTTTCATTACTTTGAACGAATTACAATGTAATTGCTAGAGATGAGAAAATTCCCACACATTCATTTTAATTATATATAATATATTGATGTTCCTTTGTTTTAAAAGCGCATTTCAACTGATTTTCCCCACTGACAGAGTAATATTTTACTCTTGTAAATGTTTCATTTCAATTAAATAGCATATTAAAATATAGGACATGCTATACAGGCAAATATTGCTTATTATGGTTTATATTATTCTGTAGTGTTAAATAGGACTTTTCGGATAAAAAATGTAAAGGTGGCTTTGCTAATTTAAATGGTTTGGTTGCAAGTTTTGAAAAATTGCTCTTCGGCTGATAACGCCCAATAAATATGTACAAGCCTTCACCATCATGTGTTTAATTATCTAAAAAAAATTGTTACATTTTGCTATTTTTTAGAATTCTCCATTCTTTGATGCATATGAAGTAGATGTAAACCACGGGTTACTTGGCGATGGAAGTTTCTCGGTGTGTCGTCGCTGTATTGAAAAGGCAACTGGAAAGGAATACGCTGTAAAAATACTTAGTCGTAAAGTCGACTCTAGTAGGGAAATCGCTCTCTTACGTTTATGCCAGGGTCATCCCAATATAGTCCAACTTCATCAAGTTTTCTATGACGAGGTAAGAAATTTTACTCAAAAATATGTTCTAAATTGTTTTCTGTAATTGTATTGCAAATTGCAATTGTCAGTGCAAAATGCAATAATTGGTTTACAAAAAGTAAAACGGCAAATAAGGATCACCATCAATTTATATTCGTACTTATAGGCTGAGTGCAGAAATCTTTCTTGTTGCCAAATCATGATCAAGTTTGGCCATTTTTATTTTCAGTATTGATAGTCCGATAGCCACACTAGTTGAAGGACATAATTTTTTGTAGACTTTTTATAACTGTTCTGTTCGGGGTGGCTTTGTGTGATAACAAGAAAGTGGATACTTTGTTCACCGTAAGCATAGATTAATAGTTGCATTTTCTGAAGGAAACTAATTCCCTTATGTAAAAACCAGTAGTGAACTGGCTTTCCATGTTGTTTTAGTTGTCAAACAGTTAAAGTAGTCTGTTCGGTATTTCCAGATGCTCTATTTATTCAGCAGGAGGCCTCATATACGCAGTAGTGATAGTTTCGCCTGCAAAAAACAATTAATTGCAACTTCGCAACAAGCTACTATAGTATATACCTTATGTTGATGTCTGAGAATGAAAACTTGATTTGTTTTGCTTTTGTTGTTAACTTTACCAAGTAAATTTCAACTTTGTTATTTGCACATAAATATTTATGCACTTGTAGCGTAGGTCAAGGTGGTTCAACCGCTTATATATCATATCCATATAATATACTCTTGCCATATACCAGATATCAATTCTATTAATTTTATTGTACCACCAACTCACAAACAGGAAGTAAGCCAACACGACTACTGACTACTAGCTGTAAACTTAACTTCAACTTTTTATTTTCTAGGCTCATACTTATATCGTGCTGGAGCTTCTAAGAGGTGGTGAGCTGCTGGACAGAATTCGCCGTAAAGAGCGTTTTACCGAAGATGAAGCCAGTCAAATTATGCGGAAATTGGTGGCTGCTGTACATTTCATCCATTCCAAAGGGGTTGTTCATCGGGATCTTAAACCGGAAGTATGTGCAATGATGGACTGTATTATTTCATGTAAAACTGTTGAGCATTTTTCCTTTCTAATACGAGTTATCTTTTTTATTAGAATCTTCTGTTCGTCGATGCGGGAGAAGATTCTGAAATCAAAATCGTTGATTTTGGATTTGCAAGACTGAAGCCAGAAAAGGAGACGATGAAAACACCTTGTTTTACACTTCATTATGCAGCTCCTGAAGTTCTGCGTCAAGCTCTTGGTCAGGATGATCAAGGTTATGATGCTAGCTGTGATCTCTGGTCTTTAGGAGTGATTCTCGTAAGTCATAGCCATAATATTTTAGCACTTGCGATTTCATTTGTGAAACAACCTTGTGCTTAAATTACCTGAAACTTAAAAAATGATTGTACTGGAAAATGCAAAAGAAATTCTATAATTTATGATCATTGCTTTATCCAGTACACAATGCTGTCGGGAAGAGCTCCGTTTCAAGCTCGAAGTCGTGAGGACTCAGCTGCGGCCATTATGGCCCGGATCAAAGGAGGTCAATTTGATCTCACTGGCCCTGAGTGGGAACACGTCTCTCCTCAAGCCAAAAATATTACCAAAGGTGCATTTTCATTCAATTATGTTCTCAGCATTTTATCTTACCGGATTGTAGCTCAGATATAGTTATTACATTACAATATACAAGACATATATTGACGAATGATAACTTCGTTCCATCTGGAAATAAATGGTTTGCCCTCATTTCCAAACATTTTACTGATAGCTTTTTATGTAAATGATTTTAGGGATGCTGACAGTAGATCCCATCAAACGACTGAGAATGGAAGACTTACTGGATAGTCCATGGCTTGAAGGTGGGATGGGTGGCCTATTAGCAACTCCTGGTGTCCTTAACAGAAGTCAACGGGGAGCTGAACATGCCGTTACTCAAACACTTAATGCTTTTCACCTGGCTCATAAACAAGGCTTCAGACTCCAAGTAATTTCATAATTTCGGAGTTTGATTTTTCATGGAAAAATGCAGAGTAACTATAAAAAAATAAGTTATTATTATTAATCATCTTTTTTTTATCTAGGACGTGTCTACCGCAAGACTGGCTCAAAGACGAAAACTGAAGAAATCAACTGACGGCCGGTCTTCCTCGTCCAGTAATTTTTCTTCGGGTTCATCAGGTAATTTAAATTCTTGCAAGGCAAATTCAGAATCATATTGTAATTATTTCATTTAATAATATGTTTTCCTATGTGACATAACAGGAGGGTCCTGTAATGCAAGCAAAGGATCGTTCACTTCTTCCTCTCTTTCCAAACGAAGCTCCACAGAACAAGAAGGTCGAAATTTCTTTAATTTTGGCGAAGCCCGTGTTCAAGAGTATTTATCCTCGTTACCAGAAGAAAACAATAACAGTTCCAATGTCGTCTTGTCTTCCTCAGTACCTAAGCAATCCTCAACTTTATTACCAACATCTCGACCTAGAATCCCGGCTCCAAACGCAGCGTCCGCTTTTTCTTTTCCTAATGTGTCCTCCGTCACAACAATAATTCCCTGCGCTCCAGTCAAATCTATGGAAATGGATCTGAAGAAAAGTTCTTTAAACCTCAAGTCAAATTTTAAGCCCATTGTTCCTCCACTTTTATCGAAACCTACTCTTGTTCCGGTTTTTAAGTTCGAACCAATCATGACCAGATCGAGGAAAAGGAGAATAGACCAAACAACAGCACCAATTTTATACCGCAATCCGCCGATCACTACTACCGGGAGTTGTGCCTACGGTCCTAGCAGAGAATTGGCTACGGATAACGATGAAGCTATTAATCTGGTCCTGCCTAGCCGTGGGAATCATAATATGCCTTTACATCTTGACACTGAGTCCACGTCCGAACGATTAAACAATCTCACTTTTACAGTGGAAGAAATCCCGACCAAATATAAACGCAGAAGGATGAAAAATCTGTGATAGCAATTCGATGGAGTTATCTACGAAAAATGGAACTGGAGCGCAAAAATGTATAAAATTCAAACTCGAAATTGAATTATCTACAAAGAATTTATCAATAACCTTATATTAGCCTTTTAGTCATTAAATATAATTTTATGTGACAATGTTGGAATTTAAAAACTCTAACTGTGGACGAGTTTTTAAAATTCAGCATTTCCGAAAATAAGTATTGTAGTCATATGGCAGCAATTGTAATTGGTAGTGTAAGAGTGATTCTCGTTACTACTACTACCATTACAAGACAACCCAAGTCATTGAAAGGGAGTAAGTGCTGAGCACTAATGTGCCAGTGATGGCGTTACAAGCCTAAATACTTGTAATAATACGATAAATTATAACGATGGTATTGTCAAACCTTCAGTACTAACTAATTAGACATATAATTCAGATTACATAATTTTATTATCGCCAGATGCTCGGAAGAGTGTATCTGATCGTGAGAATTTTTGCTAATTCGTTATGCATAATAATATGTACCGTAATATTATTATGACTTTTTGAATTTACGATCTATAGACATAAGTAACTGACAGAAATGTTTGTATGTTCGTTATGCATAATAATATGTACCGTAATATTATTATGACTTTTTGAATTTACGATCTATAGACATAAGTAACTGACAGAAATGTTTGTATTGTCGTATCAGTAGTTATATTGGCAGAGTAATCTGTGTTAATATTATCATTTATTAGAATACGAAATACTTATCATAGGTATTAAATAATAATTGATTTTTATACTTGGATTTATTAGTATTTAAAAAATACGGATCACAGTTTATGTACCATTGTATTAGTAAAAAGTAGAGAGATCGATATAATATATATTACTTATTTACAGTAACAATTTAAAGCGCATATGAGACTAAGGGAACTTATTATTAGTGTCTTTGAGGTGAAGTGAACGTGACAGACTAAATCAGTCAATTTAATCAAATCGCAAGTCCTATACGTAAGCTACAATGTATATTAGCAGTAAAGAGCAATGTAATATCTCCATGTAATGTTTCCATATTTCAATGGAATCCAATCCAAATCCAAGTGCTACATTTTAATGAAATCTTAAGGGTATTTGAGTCTAATCTAGCCTACACAATATTTGTGAAACAAAAACATCATTACACTTGCACATGCTTAATGTGTTGTTGAGATGTTAAAAATATATTTACTAAAATTACAAATACATGTATTATGCATTATTACTATCCTAAAATGAATGTTTACAGTGTAACGTAATGTAAATATAGTTAATACATAGTAGTGTACACCTTTCTATTTTCTATATAGACATTACTTATGTATAGAGACAAATATCTAACGAAATAAGTAGTACTGATAAAGATGGAGGTGTACGCACTTGTAAACTTGTAATTACGTAAGATCACGAAAATAATTCATGCAGCATTATTATGTAGTTGTATACTAAACAGCGAAATTACACAGGAAGTAAACTGCTACGAAAGAACTACATAAATGTTAGAAATATTAATGGAGACAAGGGCCAATGTGTACCTGAAATGACATTAAACAGTGTCAGTTTCAGTTTTCGCCTTAAGAAGTTGACTTTCCCAATTGTCGAATTCGGTGCGAGATCCTGAACTCACAATACTGACAATGAACACAAATAATTTCGCAAGAGATATTCGTAATATGGAACCTGAGAGAGTATAAGCAATGAAATGATTGTCAATTTATTTGTACGATGTAGTTTAAAGTGTAATTTTAGTACCTAATAATATTGAACACAATTATCAACAGTGTGTAATAATTGTCTTCTACCGAAATGAGCGGATGAATGTAAAATGTAACTTTTGTGTTGAGTTATGTAACTGTTTAGCGATTGCGGCAGATTAATATATTAAATTAAGAGTATAACAATGTTGTGTATTGTGTATCTAATTGTACCATAATGATAACGTAACAGAGTCGAACACATATTAACTGTTGGCTGGACGAAAACGCCTACGATGAGGCAAAAAACTGAGATTTTTTAACGTTACCATTCCTGTTACAGATTTGATTAAATTGTTGCGTCGTGAGTTTACGCTGGAATTAAATTACATGCGTATTGTGTACGTTTGTTTAAGATTGTTGTATTTAAATGTATTCTTTTCTGATAATGATTTGGATTTGGGACAAGTGCACTACTCTACGTTTCTGTCCAATAAACATCCAATAATTTGGACAGTTACTTATTTATATGTATAATAGAGTAATTTGCATGTAATAACGAAAAGCAATATGTATAAGTGTTACAAACTGTTTTCCTATCATTTGATTGATACTAAACGAAACTAGTGATTTAAAAGGTGCAAGAAATAGGACAAAAACGGATTCTTAAGTTAAAGTCGATTGATTTGATTGAGCTAAGCTGTATGCTGACTGACAATTGAAGAATGAAAAGTTGAGAGATGTGAGCTCGCAATACGTAAATGTATATTAATTTAATATGTAGCAGTTACACATAAAAAACACAAATAAACCCAACTGATTGAAGGTGCAATTTAGTAAATATATATTATATTACGGACTTGGTTTGTTCACTTTAAAATTATCTGTCTTGTCATTATATTAATTTGCACGAACCTAAATGTACATAGAGCAATAAGATTTTAAATGCAATTAAGAATCTACTATAGCTTGTTCACACCTGACCTGATCTGTGGTACGGTATCCGATTTATTTTCGTGTGCGTATTACTGTATACGATTTAAATACGAAAGTTTTAAGTTGCACTTCATGTAACAGCATTGATTGCTACTAAAAATGAAAAGTTTGGGTTAAGTCATAAAACTTTCGATCAGATATCAATGTCTTAAATCCTTTGGATAACGTAACTAACTCACTGTCAGTCTTAAAAAATTTAAGTTATTGACTTGTTCGTTCAAATGTACTTTGAAAACTATTTAATTTTGTTTTATTTTATTGAGTTTTTTCTGCTTGTTTACCTCTTTTGTTTTCTATAATATATTTTCACAAACTGATCTAGGTTAGGCATTCTTAGTTCTAGATAAAGTTTATTTAATTATATCTGTCATAAACTTAAAAGTTAATTTTAATTTTCCATTTAGTGATTTGAGTTTACTTGTGTGTAGATTAAATATTCATTATTCTCCTGCTATATTCGTAGATTTAGTTTTATTTAGTTAAGTTAGCCTTTAGTAAACATTTTGTAGCTTAGGATAGGTTTAGTTTGTTTGAAGGATTTCGTTCATAATTGATATGCGTATTATTTACCTACAATATTATAATTAAATCAGTAGCTCATTCATTATTTGTAGCAGTAAGTTTAACGTTGTATTATTTACGTACTTCTCTTCAAAGAGTTTTGGGATTCTGCAATATCTGTGTAGAAGTTTTTACTCTTTTGCTCGTTTTCCAAAACATGTTAACCTGTCTGTGTCGACCGCAAACCTTTGTTTGTTCTCTTACGAATGCCCTACTATACATTACTAACATAATATATATTAATATATGTCATAGATGATTATATAACAATAAATTCCGAATATATATAAATATATATTATTATACTTACTATATAAATGATGATATAGAGACAAATTGTATAGTTTAAAGAGTATAGACATTTAGATTAATAACTGCTTCCGCGCAGCAGTTATTAATCAAAGTTGTGTCGAGATAGGACAAATTATATTACAGATATATTGAATAAATCCGTGTCTAAATCCACCTTTGCTCTTGTGTTTACTTTTCCTTCTCAATTTTCTCATTTTCATATAATTTCACTTGCAGAAAACTCTAGATTCATCGAATGATTAGTATTGAAGCTTTAACAACTTCTAAAATGGCATAACATTCATCATCAGAGTGGTTTTCAAAGTAATTCATCTGCATCTGTCGCAAAACTTCACTCATGTGCACCTTTGTGATCACTGCTAAGATACATCAATTAATTTGAACTCATAATAACCATTGTCAGGCACAAACTGAATGCTGCGGTAACAATCATGAAATAATACACCAACAGTCATAAATATACGCGTGAATATTTTTCCAAGAATCATCAGCTAATAATTCTGTTACTGAATACCGCATAATATACAGATTACATATTGGACAGTTCATATTCAGGTGGTTGGTGATTTCTTGAGTAAATTGCATGTACATATAAATGCATACTGCCAATAAATTTGAGAAACGACTACCTTTGTACATACATGTATCAACATGTATTAAGTACATAGATGCTTCTTGATTTTCAAGAGTTTTCAGATAGATGTGGTTTCTTGACGCAGGATGCAAAGTGGTAGTGAAAGGGATTGCTAGGAAGATGTGGAACAAATGAGACGTCATCAGAGTTCTTAGAAGCTTCAGTTTGAATGTCATTGACGTAGCACGTAAAGCAAATGAGAGAACAATACTTTGTGAGAACAGTACTTTGTAAGGCATAATAAGATATTACAACATGAATAGTAGGACAAATAATTAATATCCACTTGCACTTTACACTGCATTGTAGAGATACCTAGTTTCAGGTGTAAATCATGGCAAATATATTTTAGTTTTTCTTCACAGTATAAGCAGATGCTACGACAATCATGTATAATTTTTACACAGATTTCTTTGTAATTCTTAAGAAAGGATTCCGGAACTCCTAGTCTGTAATACTGAAATTAACTTGAGTCAATGACTTACAGAGATTGCCTTTCAAATGATTTCTTTTTCTATTCATATCTTTAGGCACATCGAGCAGTAGTTGGCCATGGGAAACCCCTATTTCATTGACAGAAATAGTGCCTACAGCTATTATATGCTAATAAATGCATGGCCGTTGAAAGACATATCTTACATAAGTACATGTGTAACAACTACTAAGTAACTGCTGAAGAAAGAAATAAAAATTCACAATAGTATATTTTGATAGTGATTCGCTTTCTTGTCACTACTCTGTATAGTCCCTACTCAGTAAATATACCTAGTAATTGCATTTCTTTTTTTACCTTACAGATGTTTACAGAGAGAATTGTTATCGTTGTCTCTCATCGGCACTCGGATTTGGGATAGGGATATGTAAGAGGCTATGAGTCATTCAGTGCACACTGGCACACTTATGGAGCAATATTATGATGCGAAAGGTGCGAATGCAATTGCACTGCTCACGTCAATGATGTCTTTGGGATGGGGCCGAAGAGTCTACTAGTCTCTAGTCTGATATCCTGTCACCTCATTTTCTCAATATGAATAATTTCTCCTATGATGACGTAGTTACAATTAAGAAGATTGGGGTACCATGCCCAGTATGAATCCGTTTTCTGTTCCTGTGGTATATAATCGTCTCAGGTTGGAAATTCTTATCAGTTGACGAGTTGAATTCTCTAGAACTACTTTACTAGTACTGTTGGTACAAATGAATATTTTCGGTTTTAGAATCAGTGATTTAATTAAAATGTTTGCTGCGTTTATTATAGGAGTGTTTGGTTTTATTGCACTGATCGTTTGGTACACGGTCTATGAACATAGACCCAAGAAAGGAAAGAAATTACCCGGTAAGCCATTTTATACAGTTGTGTTACAACTTATTTAATTAGCAAATTAGCAGTAGTTCCGTCAAGAGTTTATCATGGAATTCGAATTGTTGCTGTTTAGGTCCTATCAGTTTCCCATTTGTTGGGAGTGCAGTACAAATTGCGATGAACCCTCACAAACGAAACTATGAAATCTTCGAAGATATGTGTAATAAATATGGCCCCATTTACGGACTCAAAGCAGGCGTCAACGACTTCGGTAAGATAACATTTCTACTTATCTATGCGGATTTTATTGATAACCATCAGAATTTTCACTTCATTCATTTTCTACCTCTACAGTAATTATCAAAGATTTTGCAACGGCAAAGAAAGTGATGTCTTCCAAAGAGTGGGATGGTCGTTTGCCTAATATGAAGTTCATTTATGAACGATCTTTCAATAAAAATTTGGGTAAACTTAGAAACAATTAATAATGTAATTACAAGCGACAGCAGTCACTAATGTAGCATTATTGATGGTGACAAAAATGTTTCAACTTTATTTAGGCTTGATTTTCTCCCACGGAGATAGTTGGAAAGAAATTCGTCGTTACACACTGAGAACATTGAGGCAACTTGGATTTGGAAAAACAGCAACAATGTCCTCCGCTTTGGAAACTGAAGTCAATCACTTTATCCAGAATTTTGATAAAATGAGACGAAAGAATGGGAATTGCGTAGGAGTTCATCATTTATTTCATGTTCCAACATTGAATATCACTTGGTCGATGATTTCCGGCATTAGATTTTCAAGTGATGATGCCACACTCGGTAAATTTTTGCAAGTCATGGATGATATGGTTAAAGCCAATAAACCAGGTCTCTCCGCAATGTCAGCATACCCATTTCTCAGATACATACCCGGTTTGACAGAGCAAGACGCAACAATTAGGGTTCACAAAGAAATGCAACAAATGTTTAAGGTAGATAGTTTAAATGATTAAAATGGCTTCACTAAAAATGGCCTGCTTAATAAACATTATTCCATTGTGAACAGGACATTTTGGATGAGAAAAGGAAAAAGGGAACCTACAAAGATGCCCCGGAGGATTTTCTTGATGAGTTCCTAAAAGATATTGATTTTCCATGTCAGAAAAATGAAACCTTGCAAACTCATCTCACAGGTACTTACTTTTCTGTTTTTAATATGGATTGTAACTTCGCCCTTATTGCACGTGAACATTATAATGATCCTTATTTAATTGTGTTTCTTACAGAGGAGCAGTTATTAATGGTTTGCGTCGATTTGTTTTTCACATCTTCTGACACCACCAGTGCAGCATTAGAATTTGGTCTGTTATATATGATCATGAATCCTGAAGTTAGAAAAAAAGTACAAAATGAAATAGACACAGTTATTGGAAAAGATCGACTGCCCTGTCTTGATGACAGAATCAGGTAATTTGCGAATAATTTCCATGTAGTAATTTCATTTGTGAACTAACGAAATAATTTTAGTAACTAAATATTCATGGTTGCACAGAATGCCGTATTTGGAAGCTACATTACTTGAAGTTCTCCGGTATGCGTCAATAAATCCTATGGCTGGCCGTTCATCAAGAGAAGACACTTTTGTCAATGGATATTTTGTTCCAAAGGTTCGTATTCATATTTTATACTACTAAATAGCGATTATAGAGTTACTTTTAGTTTGAAACATATTTGTACCTAAGATAATTGAATCGATTGATATATTAATTCATTAGAATGCCACGATTGGAATCCTTCTACATGGTATACACTTTGACGAAACAATCTGGGGAGATCCCAAAGTGTTCCGACCAGAACGCTTCTTGGACGAAAGCATGAATGTTGTTAACAAAGATAAAATTATGCCTTTTGGACATGGTAAGTTCTTTAAAACTCCTTTCATAGAAAAAATATTAAGAAAATTATTATCTAACTGAAGAACGGACCTTTAATGTACTTTTTTATATAGGTACTAGAAATTGTATTGGAGAAACACTCGCCAAGGCTTCCTTTTTCGTATTCTTTACCACTATTATGCAAAGATACAATATTGACAAATCTCCACAGCACAATCAAGAGTTGACAGTGGAACCTAGAACGGGTATGACAAGCACACCCGAACCATTTTTTGTGCATGCCATTAATCGGTGATTACATTATGTAAATTCAAAAAGTGAATTATGTCTGTCTATTCCTATTCAGTATTCTACATATACAAATAATAATAATTTTATGCTCATTTGTGATTTCGTGACGAAATTTTCGTCAGTATTATTAGGGCTGTGTACAAAGATGTATCCTACCAGCAGTCAAAGAAATAAAGTTACCATTTGTATATAATAATTTTCTACATAACATAAACTACAGTTGATTATGAGTCACTGATTTGACATCATTATACGGTTATGGCTTAATATGCAGAATGCAGACTGTTAGCGTTAGCTTGCTATTGAAAATTACTTAGCTGGATAAACAATAATACTTGCAAAGTTGCAGTTGCATCTTACAGTGCATAACACACGTCTACTACGTTCACCCGTAAAAAATACCTTTAGTTAGTATTTATTATTTGTTTTAAGAACTGTAGCATAAAAACTCATTAATTTGACTTGTGTGCACACACGATTCATGAAGACCCATTTAGTTATATTCTTTCGTTACCATTTCGTAACTGCGGATAAAAAGCGACTGGATACGACATAACAACTGACATGACAGCATGTGTATTGGCCGAGCTGACACTTTAATTGAGTATTTATAACTATAGGTTAGCATTAGTTAAGTGGGATGATTTGTACATTATATGAGCACACACTTAATTGCAGGTTTGTTCATATTGTCCGGAAGAGAGCTTTATCTTGTTTATTTTACATAATATATTTTGATTCAAAACCTATTTTTACATTGATATGCAACTCGTGATTGAAGTGCAAGTGCACTTGAAAGTGAGATATGATATGATGACAATAATAATTAGCCATTTCTTGTGTAACGACATTCATGTGACAGATTCAGATAACTTAACATTATAGTACATGCAAATGAACAGATGGTCTATATAATTGGCTCAAAACCTCAGAATCCAGTTGGTGACTGGATAATCAACAAAATACTCAATCCTTCAGGGGTCGCAGGATACATTTATGTTGGTCGAAATGAAATATTTAACAGCTATTTGCATCTGCCTAACGGCTTTCCTATCCTCTGGGGAAGGTTGCACAACGAAAAAGGGTCTTGTGTTCAATTGGGGAACATACTGTGGTGTGGCTGGTAAGCTAAATATTAATGTTTTCCTATTTGTCAGCAAAGGATGCTAATAAATTGATATTTCCAAAAACAATATTCGTGAAGACAATATACAAGTATTGAAATCTTTGCTATTATTTAAAGGAGCAGCAAACAGTGGACATTATGTAAATTTTAGGACAAGGCCGGATCCTTGTTTTGGGGTCTCTACAATGCACTACCCAACAATTTGGAAAGCTCAAGATATTAATGACCTGGACAATTATCTTGGCGGTCTGGCTCCTGAAAATAGACCAGAGTGGGTCTTGGGCTACAACGAGCCTAACTTTGCTTACGGAGGTTTGTAGCATTCTTATGAATAAAACTAATTGTGGCATTGTCTTAAAAAATAATTGTTTTGCATAATGACATGTTTGATCTCTATACCCATTTACAGGGAATCACGACAACATCATTTCCCCTCAAGATGCAGCAAGGGAATGGCGACAAGTGGTCGAGGTGAAAAATAGATATGGTTTCAAATTGACATCACCATCCCCTGTTCCCTTCGACGCTGGATTAGGTCCTGAAAGGATGGAATGGTTTCGCCAATGGTTTGAGGCTTGTGACAGGGAAGGAGTAGATTGCATGGGTAGCATCGATGCATTTGGAGTGCATTCTTATGAGGGGTGGGATGAATTCACAAGGACACCTTCAGATCTTCAAAATCGTTTCAATACTCTTAAACCTACTTTCTATTCTGAGGTTTGTCAAGGACATTGGGCTGGAGCTGATCGGCAATTAGAATACATGAGAAGGTTGTATTCCGAAGGAAATGAACAGTGGAATATCGTTAAAATATTTTGGAATACAGCTGAGCCAATTCCTGGGGATGAAAATGTAGATGGGGCTGAAATATTTACAGCCCACACTGGCGACGAACTTAGTGGACAAATTGGAAATATTACTCCTTTGGGCGAATATTTTAGGAGCATCGAAAACTGTTAAACTCAAAATGCGCGTACCACCATCAAGTAATTTGTGAAAATATCATTAAAATAAATCCTAAAAAGACAATAAGCTTCATTTACACATAATGTCTTGAAAGAGCTTTCTTATTTTCTGATTATATCACATTGTATAATAAACGCAATTATTACTACTAGTTTATAGATAGTAGAATTACATATCAACATAGTACCATATTAGTAAAAACCTTAAAGTTAAGTAACATGTATGTTACTGCTACATCATTAGAACGTAGAAAGAAAACGAAAAATATATTATCAAAACATTTGAAGGTAATTTTTTATACAAAGTGAAATATGAAAATCCTAATGCATATTTACGGTACTAAATCTTCTCATTATACTATTCCCCAATATCCATACCATTTTTTCTTCTTCCTAAACATTTTTTCCTGCTTAAATATTCACTTCAATCCAAACTAAACTCCTATTCATATTCTTACATTCATAGGTATATTATGTGTCACTGTGTCACAATGGCATAATATTTTCACTGGATCCCAAGAGCCTTAGGTATAGTTTGTCCACATGGTCCTTCAAAGTAAAAACTAGAAAAACATGACACAATAAAATTAATATAATATTACCAAACTAGTATCTTCTATCTGTTAAAATAAATAAATAAATTTCATACTTAAAGTCGTCTGTACAAGAAGTCTGTTCCAAATTAAATTCAGCCACAGGAACACCTCTTGAAGCTGCCTGAGGAGCAAACATCGCAGCAGGGTAAACTACTGAAGATGTTCCAACAACTAAGCACAGGTCACACTTGTCCATTTGGGATCCTATTTTTTATTAATAAAAATTGACTTGCATTTTATTAATAAAATTGGATTAATTAGCTGCATTTTGGATAGCTTTAAAGACAAGAAGCTACAGTATAGAAAACGATAGAAGTTTGCAGCACAAAGCAAGTACAGTTGTCAAATAAGAGTAGGATATAAAAACATTATTTTTACAGGCAAATTGTCAAAAATACACTGATACCTGCGCTTTCAAGATCCTCTTCCTTTAAACTTTCTCCAAACCAAACTATATCCGGACGCAAGAGTCCATTACATCCATTATGTTTGCATCTGGGTAAGTCCTTTTCGTTTATCAGAGACTCTACAGCATCTGGTTCAGGAGCACTGCCAACAAAATTACAAATAAAATACGAATTGCCGTTTTATGCTTATTAAAAATAATTCAACGCTATACATTTGACGCGTATTGAAAAGTGCAAAAAATTCACCCTTTGTCTCGAAGTCCTTCACAGATTGGGCTATCATAATTTTCTTCTCTGTTCCCACATTTTAAGCATATTGTTTTAAAAAGTGAACCATGAAGCTCAATAATATCTTTACTTCCGGCCGTTTTGTGCAGTTCGTCAACATTTTGGGTGATTAGAACTACTTTCTTTCCATCTTGAGAAAATCGCTTTTCAAATTCCGCAATGGCATAATGCGCCTGAAACAAAAGAGTGCAAAAGAAACTTTCAGCAAACAATTCACATCATCCAAATATTTGTAAAATTAAGTTGTCAGTTCTCATTTAAAAATAGGATTACAGTCACATTACAGGATTCGGTTTCTTCGTTAAAACAAGCTCGCGGCGATAGTGGTAAAATTCCCACACCAATCCTGGATTTTTTTGGAAGGCAGTTGGCGAAGCCAGATTTTGTGCTTGATATTTTCTCCAGAATCCACCGGCTCCTCGAAAAGTTGGAACACCAGACTCAGCAGAAACTCCAGCTCCAGTAAGTATTACTACATGTTTAGATTTGGCTAATATCTCCCGAAAAGCTTGCATATCTTCAGACGGGGCCATTTTATTAGCACATTAAAGGAAAGAAACATACAATATCTTCCTGTTAAAAGGTCAACAATGAACAACATTCAGATATATTTTTTCAGAATTTTGTAAAACATTGTAATAAAAAAATTGAAACTGACTTACCGACACCGACCGATGGCCTTCACGAAGGATTTACTTAAACTGAAAACTTTCCCTCGCCAGTGCAATGGATCGCATCATATATTTCTTGCAACCGTTTCAACGTTTCAAGAGAACGTTCATCATCGAGATAGATTACGACTATACTGCTCGTGAAGACCATCATTTCTTATTTATGGTTATCATTTGTACGAAGTACAATTATAATATTTAATTGGCCAAGAATTACAACTTACCACCTAGGTACCGACTTATTAGCACCTCTATGCTAAAAAATCTAATTTCAAATCATGAGTCATTATCAGTTAGTATGTAAAATCATGAGTCATTATCATAGTATGTGTTAGCATGTAAAATTACGTAGAGGTCAATTAACTATAAACGTCGTAGCCTAACGCTTTGTCCAGCGCAGAAAGTACTATAGAACTGTATGAATCCAAACTATCAGAGACTCATTTTTGTGCAAAAAGTGGCCTAGGAATTAGGCCCGCTTTAAAAGTGTTTTATGTGATACCCGTGATACCAAATAGCCTCATCGAACTCAGGCAAATTAATATGTAGTAGTTGTCGATAACGGTAATAATATTGTATTACTCATTCTAAAATGATATATCGATCGTTATTAACGGTCACAAAGTCATAACCCAACACAACTGCGCCGCAAATTCGTACAAAAGTAGTCTATTAAGAGTTTCTTCATGACACCTTACATCATGCGTAGCGCCTTCATATATCATTATTCCTTTCCCCTTGTTTGTAATTGTGAAAGAGATTAATCAGGGTAATGTTTTGTACGTTTATCGCCTGTAGGTAGTGAGGAAGTACGTGCATAATTTGAAAAATGTGTTTGATTACTGCATGTTACCTTGTAAGTAGGTACGTGCATATTATTCCTTATTAAATTTACATATTTACAATGGATATTTCATCAATTTTTAGTGAGCAAGTATGGAAGAATGCGATGCAGAAAGGAAGCTAAGCATGAAAATTAATTTCACGTGATTTCACTTTGGTTTATGATGGAAAGACAAGGATTGGAATGTGAATCACCTTGTTTTCTTGTCAAGAACATGCCTATCGTTTTACTTATTTGTAATTACAATTCATAGAATGTAATGTAGACTAACAATTAGTACTTACTCATTTATTGGACAACCTTTTCAATTAAGTTTGCCATCTTTGTTACATTGTGTTGCGGCTCACACGTAACAGCTCAAATGTTTCACTGCTCATCATTATCTTCGTTTTAATCACCTCCCATGTTGCAGAACTAAGCTATGTCCTCCTTGTAAACTGATTGTTTTTCTCATGATATACTTCCCGTCCCGACCCGTCTCCATCCACTCCAGTTCGTGTTGCTCCTATAATCATTCTCTTTTTTGGCATAAGTTAACAATTATGCATATAACCTAAGTATATCATGTAGTGTTTATTCAAACCGGTAACAGCTATGCTCAAAACCGTCGTCATAAATTGACAAGCAACTTGACAAAAAACAGGATGCATAATCAGTTCGTGACAGACAATGCCATTACTAGCTGCACAAGCAGATATACTAAAACAGTTTGAACTTTATTTAAAAAGTTCAGCTTTCACTTAAGCTTACTAGTACTTTGCTGTCACAATTAGTTTCCAACTAATTTACCACACTCACGAAAGTTCAGCAAAAAGTACCAATTGCATATATTATATGAAATCAGTAGTCTTTCCGTATCCGAAAGTATAAACTTTTTCCGTTATACACATTAAATAGCTCTAATTTACAAATTAAAAGTACTCTACTAAGGTTATAAGCTTCCTAAGCTTATTCAGGACTAGTATTTATGTCTCCAAAATTTGCAAATAGACAATTACTCGTTTGTTTCCCAAGATAACAAAGACGATGATGCTTATGATTCTTTTATAATCCCGTCATAAAACAATTGCAATTCGCTATTGGGTACTACTAGATTTAGATAAGGATAAAATTCCATAATTACACTTTTATGAGCAATTTACATTTATTATGAATCCCATAATTGCATGTACCTACATGTCAAGTATATATTTTACCTACTTCGATACCATTACAATCGCTTGGAAGAATTTATGTGAAGAATTTATGAAAAAGGTTGGTTGGTCAATAAAATATCTGTTAAATGTTAAGTTATATTATTAGAAAATATTATTCGAACCTTTCTCCATAATATGCACATTGAATTGATATTGCCAGTAACAAATTTACATGCCTAAAACTGTTATATTTTCAGATGATGTGTGCACACATCTGCATCTGCCCAAAATAATCGTCAGTTTTAACGGTAAATAGGTTCTGAATTGCTTTTATGACTATGTAACTCTGGAATGAACAAAATCCCAGTAGACAAGTTAACAGAGAGTTGATCGTCACTACAATAAAAGGGTCTGTTATCTGTAGCTTGGAGCTATACTAGTTGGTTGCTTGAAATTGCCAAATCATTAAATATGTACAACTGCCAGTTTAATTTAAAATTGTTTCTAGTTAACATCCTGACGTACGTAGGGATTGATTTGATTTGAGTAGTGATTAGTTCATTATTTGATAATTTGCATCATTTTTCCTGCCCTGATGTACAGAGATGCGTAGCAAATGCAAAGGTACTTCATCATGGTCATTATCCACTCGGATATTCGAACTTGTGTTTTTAGATGAGCTTTAGACAGATATCCAGTTTCCAGTGTCCATAAGTAAAAGAATAGTTGGAGTTGCGTAAAGTTATGTTTGTAGACATATAATCAAGACGGGAGTTTGTAGGTGAGTGAGTAGTGAGCAGGTCAGATGAATGGAAAGGAAAATGACCTCAGGGTTCGACTAAACACTTCAATTTTCTTATTATGATAGGCTGTCAGAAGGCAGTAAATCAAATGTTAAAGCTACGAGGTCGGAGTAATATCAGTACAAGATAAGTATTATCATTAATAATGCATAATAAGATTTCGTTCATACTTACTATTTTATGCAGTGGGTATGTTTTCTACTGTAATATAATACATGCAGTACAGATATAGGCATATATTTTGCATAATATATCTACCTATAACCCTTGTACCTAGTGATAGTAGACGTTATTTTCTGAATTGAAATGTGCTAAGAATACTTTGAATTGACTCAATTTTCAGTTTTACAATGTAGAAGTAAGCACAATGTTTTAGCTCTATGTAATTTGTCGAGCAATAACCAGAGAGAAAATTAAAATGAATGCATTTCATGATAAACGCACTCTAAACGAGAACTCCGTTAAATCCTTCTGTGATAAAATGCCTTTGATTGAAGGTACCTATAGCTATATGATTTATTACTTTTTTGAAAGAAATTCGTTTACACCGACGAAAAAGGTTAACCTGATGAGGATTAAGTTATGTCGATAAACGCAAAGGAAGGTTCAATAGGTGTTATCATCATAATCACTCGCTTTTAATTAAGTGACCCGTAAAATTACGCTATTACAGGTTTTGAGTAGATCTAAGAAATAATTTAGATTTGAAATTTGAACTACAGAAAATAATCTACAAAATAGAAATCCTTTTTCAGAAATAATGGGCACATGAAACTTTACTTGCTACCACCGTGCACCATAATTCAGGGATGTGAATACTTACGTATGTCAGCCAGTTATTAGGGTTTCGGTCTACAATTCACATATTTGGGGAAATATATCTACTAAAAATTGATTTAGTTTTTTATTACATTGTATGACAGAATATTTGCAATTAAAGTATTCCATGATTTTCATATTTATAGTATGTATGTCAATATTTTCACAACAGAAGAAAGCGTTTTTCTGTAGTAACTGATCATGAAATTTTATTTCGGACAAGGAAAACTGTAAGGCAAGGCACAACAAAAATTGTTTTGAATGGTAATCTAAAATTGTGCATAAGATCCAGTTGTTACTTTGTTGGTACCTACGGAGGCGTGTGTTTGAGGAGGAACTAGCTGATTGACATACAATAGAAATGAAGTTAAACTTTGTCCGTAATTCTCCTAACAAGTGTAGACATAGAGTGACATGACAAGGAGAACGGTTGCCTTCTAGGATTAATCCTCACGAAAGTAATAAGAGAAACGACATGGAGTTGATATCATTGGATTTGATTTGACCACGTAGGGTAGTTCAGTCAATTGAGGAACTTACGTAAGACGGTTTTGTATCGATATCAATCAGAGTCAATGGCATGGAATGCCGGATACATTATACTGCACAACAGAGCCATTATCCAGAGGCAATCGAATGTCAATCAAAGATGGAAATAATAAACGAGTGAGTGAAGCACTCGGGACAAACTGCTCACATTCACTCATACTCAAACAGTTCTCCGTGAAGAGTAAACACTTGAGTCTTGGATTCATGTCTTTATTGTGAAAGAGCCAAATGATATATCCGTATCAGGAATATGTCTATAATAATTTTTATGGTATAACGGGTACGAATCCACATCCACCCTTAGTAAGTCTACAATTGCCTTCCTTTCTCATCCATTGATTTGTTACGCAATAAATACTGATATGTTTGCTAAAGATTCATTCTCTCTTTGTTTGATACTCTTTTCATATTGGAAGAGGATTGTCAAGCAGAAGTGCAATGCAACTACAGATTTAATTTCTGGCTGCAAACAATGTCTTGTCAACCTGACAGCTGACCCCAGACCAGAAAACTGCATAAATTCATTTGATTGGACATAAAACACACGTAATTTGATGTAATACTTATAACTACACCATTACGTATGTCCAGAGGATTGTGTTTGTTAGTTTTAATTGGTCATTTTAGTTTAATAAATTGCTTATTTATCTCCTTAATTTGTATCTTTGTATGCATTGTAAAATCCGAAACGGGATGTGCAAAAGAAAGGAATAAATATGCATGAAGAAAATAGAATTTATATCTTTGGACAATAATGTTTATCGTTGTGGACATTATGAGGTAAGTTTTTAGCATTCCTATTTACTGTTGTCACATCACACAGGGAACGATGCATGACTTCCTAATCTTATCTTTAATAGTCAGTGATGAAAAAAGTTTTCGAGTGACAACAGTTCTCCTATCCTAAATACTGGCAGCTCTCAACAGAAACGTAAGATGTACTTAAAACAAGGTATAAAAACTACAGTCAACACACAGTACTAAAGATATGTTTTTACGGGAAATCCCGTCACGTCACATCATCACGAGAATCAGCGGGAGTCACAGCCATAAAAATAATTTATTAAGCTTGTGCTATGAGAAATTAAAAATCCCATTTATATCACAATGGCTTATAGCACTACATTGTAAACATTTCTTCAGAATGGTAAATAAATATCAGTTGATTATTTTATTATATTGTACTGCTCCCACCAATGGGTACATGGCCAACATAATGCGAAGTAAAATGCCTTAAATGAAAAGATAGACTCAGAGATACGATGGGGAGGACAGGACTGCGTAGCTGAAAGCCATAAAGAGGCATCGGCCCAGTGAGAACTGATAACGTAATTAAACGAAAATATATTTGCTTTATGGAAGTAATTAACAGTAAGTATGTGATATTGGTCCAGGTGAAATAAATCAGTTGGGTGTTCTAGAAAGATTTATGAGAGTCAAGTTTCAATCCCTTCTTTTTATCCATGTACATAATATCCTTCGTAGTTCATCATACCCACTACTAATGGATACTATAACTGGTAGCAGTCCGCCGTGCTTACCGTTTCCATTTCCAGCAACCTCTCTGCTTTCGTGTGGCAAGATAAATTTCTTCGGAACATTAAAAAGACTAATTGCACCTAGATTATGTATAGATATGGAAGAAAAGACCGAAAGAAAGATACTAGGAGATAATAAAATATAAAGCAAAGGCTGTACACAACGATCTTAGCAGAATTACTTTCAGTGTTATATGTATGGCATTAATGAATTAATAATATATACTGTCGGCTGCCATTCCATTGACTTTTGGTCTGTCCCCCAACCAAGAGTTCCGTTGGGGGACATTAAGAAACTCCTTAATTAATAATAAAATGAGATGGTAATATATGAGAGGTTGAATGAAATGGTAAATTCTTGAAATAAAAACTGTATGCATATGTAAAACATAGGACTTCATAAGTTATAGTACATTATTAATGAAAATCAAGCAACACAGTCAATTCTTCTGTCGTTGTACGATTATTTATTTCAGGATATGGCTGTCATGCCTAATGATTTAATCCGTATTCTATAAAACCTACTAAGAACACTGTTCTTTCAGTACGACCCTTCAAACTATTAATAATGGAAATTCCCACACACAATGACTAGACTTGGAATTAAGTCGACTAACTCGGCAGTTAAAAAAATAATGTTATTAAACAGTAGCAGTTAAACAGAAGAGCTGGAAGTAGAATTTAGTTGGTTTTGGTTTTGGCAGACTGAACTTTGAAACAAGCTCTGTAAGTTGATAACTCCCTTTTAGAAGGAATCGAAAGTTCGTGCAGTTCTTCCAGATAAAAATTGACAACCTAAACCTGTCTGCTCTTTTTTTAGCTCGCCCGAGGAAGCGAGCTTTTAGAACCGCACAGTCCGTCCGTATGTGACACGATAACATGAAATGAATGACCAAACTACGCAGAAACAACTAAGATAATTTTGATAGTCAAAAAAGAAAGAAAGTTAAAACAAGTAATTTTGATAGTCAAAATTACTTGCTTTGACTTTTTGTTAATTTTGATGCTTAAAATAGTTTTCTATTACTGCTACACAAACATCAACAAACATGTGTACACGGTACCCCTTACTCACTCGGGCGAGCTTCTGTTACGGCTTGCCGTAGATTTTTATTTTCTGGATTTGTGGTAAATGCAAGGTAATTCGAATGCTTTTTTTCAGTTTTTTCTACTTTCTTTCCTTTCACGCATAAACATTGTGTTTTCCTGCAAAATGTTCTCTAATACTAATGTAAGCACGGATTATAGTTGTATAGTAATGCAGTAGTGTGTGTCTGTTGCTATTTATCATTCTGTTTCGTTTTAGACAGATAATTAAGTTGCAATGAGTAGTTACTAATTCTTATTATTAGATATAACTGGAATACTACGAGTCAGTATAGTATAATGTGAGTACCTATGTGTTTACTTTCCGGATGGCAGAATCTAAAGCAATAATGTGAGAAAATAAACTCTGCTCGGCTAATTATTACTAGTTGTGAGTTCAACGCTACGACCATTGCCATATGCATACGTTTTACTATACTTTTACTCATCCTTACTACTAAGTTGGTCAGCCTTCTGCAGTTTTTTTAGAATCTGCGAATGTGCTTCTGCTATTTGTTGCAATATTTTTGTACTACTTACTGCACTGAACAAATCATACATTAATTAGACACAAAGAAACTGGGCAATAATTCAACCGGCGGAATTTCACGTTTCAAAGATAAGTAATGGGAAATCGAGCTTTTAAGTCTTCTTTTCAGTTTTATTGTTAGAATGATAACTTGAGATAAGACATATCTAAATGGCGCATCTCTCTGTAGTCCTTTGTGCAATCACACACAACAGAATACCTAAATTGATTGCCTTGTTCTCTATATTATAACTTGCACGTAGTTCCTATCATAAAACTTATAGCTACTACTCTAAGTAATTGCACGAGTAAAATTAATTGTTACAAACCATTTCAACTAATGCACTTCTTAAGAGTGTTCCGTGCCAGAAAAGGGAAGCTTGGATGCAAAATTATAACAGGATCTATTTGTATGTATTCTGTTGTCTTAGA
>JABASH010000636.1:0-36374 GCA_019776445.1 Tomocerus maximus | reverse complement strand
GGAATAAATGACCTATAGATAAAGATATCACATTAATAGATGACTACCCATAAAATATTATCATAAAAATACGAATTTGCTAATTGATTGAATGTGCTTATGTTTGTATTGTACCGAGAGTGATTTTTCTCAAGTTTACCACAATATAATTTTATTTTCATGCATTGCATAAATATCAAATATAGGAATTTTTTCCCGACAACTATTCAACTATCACATGAAACTATCACGTCAGTGAAAGTGAAGTGAAAGTTTAATGTGGTATCATAAGGGGTCAAAGATTTTCTTATAGGTACTGTAGTATTTTGCCATCGCAAGTCGACCGTAGCAACTCTTGCGACATCGCAACTTTGCTACAAAGATGAGAATGTCGCTCCTGTCAACATAAATTGCTCTGTAAACTCTAAGAAAACAATCACCCTGTAGGTTTATGTCGTGCCCTATAAGTAAAATGTTGCACTTTGTCATGCTATGGTCAAGATCAGTTCTGTTTAATATACCACCTGTGGTACATTCATAATTTATAGATACGAAAATCATATTTTTTAACATTGTTGTGTTAGGTACAATAGTTAGATATCAGACATGATTCCCAATTATTCACAAAAATAGGGTACGTATAAGCATCTTTTATATCTAACCAGAATTTTATCCAGTCGAAGATTGTCATTATAATATATTACAACAACTAAACGTAAAATATTATGAAGCTAGTAAATGCAAAGTCAAAAATCTACCCACCTATGCTAAGTATATAGTTTAAATAGTTATGAAATCAATTTTTTTCGTATTCGCATTTAGCAGCCAGAGTTCGTTCCGGCGATTCCAGAATTTAGTGGGCGAATCGTATCCATTGATAAAATGAGTTGCCCTTGGTCCTTGATTCTCCTCGAAGTAGCTAATACTGTTATTCTTTAGAACTGACGACAACTCCTCTAGTTGTAAACGATTAACCTCTTCTGATGCGTAGCCACTGAAACGCCTACATCAAAGCAATTAAATTTAAAGGACATAATATTAACATTCATTGGTGCCAAGTGCCTTGCACTTGTAAACTTGTAACGCTATGGCTATATTATATTGTGACTTCCTATTTTAAAAAGCTAAATGTACATTGTGATTGTGGCTATTGCCTGTACCGTGTTATGTAACAGATCACACGATCGAACAATAAGAAGCCGAGATGAAGTATTTGGCGATTATACATATAAAACTAATTTAGGAAATGTAAAGGCATTATTTGCATCTGACTTGGATTATATAATAAGGTAGCAATTATTAAAAGTATACGTACTACTGCAAAATTCTGATGCGTATTACACTTCTGGTCTGGTTTGAGTCTGACGCTGACGTAGTCGTAATACTACCACTACGATTCTTATTCTCATGCATATTATATTGTCTATACACTATACGCAATACTAGCGATTCGTATCCACTTGTTAAAAGCACACTCCTAATTCGCATATACTACGGTCATTTCAATAAACTCCATTCACATTAACAGCGAAGAATAAATAATTACTTCTTACTAAGTCACACAATGATAATGTAATCACTGTGGATAGCATCAATTTAATTGCCCACGTAAAGATACATACTTAGGTTACGTATAATGCGTATTGTAATATTTTTTATGTCTAACCAGTTCCTTTTTTATCTCGTCTTATATATGTCTTGGTAAGTTTACCACAGAGATCTCATTTTTGATTAAGGTAAACTTGACTGTTACATACTGTATTGTGAGTTTGCAAATACCTAATTGAAGATTCAATGTGTGTTACCAGCTCTTAAAAACAAAAACAATAGCTATGTCAAAACAAACAAACTGACGATGAGTGAGACAACAAAACTTTTCATTTTCCGTGGGAAGTTGATTTTAAGTAACTAAATTGTATATGAATGATAATGTATAGCATTAGATAAAACTTACTTTGAATATACATGAAGCTCTGGGAACTTAATGATTTTGACTTTGGGATTTGTTGCTAGTGGAGGATGGTTTTGGTATTCTTGAGGAATGAAGAAACACATTTCATATGAATTCAATTCTCCATTGCGGTGATCTACTTTTGTACTCACTGGTATTGTCATCTCGATCTTCTTGGCTGCAAAAATTAGCAAATATTTTTAACTACAAAGTAAAGTATGCATTGACACAACCTTTGAGTCATTCCTTTTCCTCAACCTCAACTGATTTGCTCAAGGGATATTTTCCCTAAGCGTTTCATTCTCAAACACTATTACAATGCTCAGATGATGTGTACTATGAGAAGCAATGAAGCAGATGTCGATTATTACCGTCGAAAACCAATACCAGAAGATTACTTATAATAAAAACTTATCAAAACGAAGTTTTTGCAAGGTCAAGCAGATGTCAAGAAATTTTTGAACATATCTTTTAAGTATTATGTATAGGAAAAGCTGGTATTCATGCTTATCATCACATTACATGATACTCAAACTATCTACAATACTTACTTACTTTGTCGCTACAACTGAAGGAATGTAATTAAACCCATACACTTTCATCCATCAGAAGAGTGCACGATATCTATTTTCGAGTTATGCTGCTGTTGTGAGCAGAAAATTGTAAGGCTAATAATAGAGTACTGTGGCCACAGTTATACATTCTTCAAATAAGTTCTAATATTTTTGGCTTTTTGGCCAAAAAAGTTCAACATGTCTCAATTGAATTGGATAACTTTCGCTAGTAATGTTTGGTATCACATTTCTTTTAATAAGGTAGTTCGTCTATTTACTAATTCATTCTACTTCGTATAGTACGTATAACTTCTATTACCATAATGTCAAAATAGGAATTACTTATTTAACCGATAAGGTTTTATACATTATGCAAATGTAAAAAAATTGAACTAACCAATCTCATTTTTCCCCTGAATGTAGCTGAAGAGCATCATAAAATTTTCCGAACTTTTGCTGTCTTTCTTTTCAGCTGTTGAAAAGTATTCTACACAAGCCCAGTTTTGTGAAGGATACACTCGTTCTTCCACATCCTATTCACAAAAACAATTAGTAATGCATCCTTAATGTTCGATTGTTCATAGTTAAGTATAATGGAGACAAAAATAATTCTCAACTATGATTGAAATGACTTTTAACAATCTCTATTAAGGACTTTTGAGAATGCAGTGACAAAAGAAAGCAAAGAGCGTACTGACCCAATATTATATTTTGTGTGAACAAGACATTATTTATTTATGGGTCATAACTGTCATACTTAAGTGGATGAAAATAAATTGCAAGAACTGTCAGTTTGAGCTATACATGATAAATTGCATCAGCAAACGTATTACTTAAATGGGTTAACTCTATTATTTAGAGGAGAAATCAAAACTTACATCAGTAATATTTCGAATGCTTGTGAATGTTGGTTCTTCATAGTATCCAAAGAAGGAGCGTACCCAGTCAAAAATCGGGACAAACTGCCCTTGAGTCACACTCACAACCGTACACAAAACAAGAACTGTGACACATTTATTATAGAGCATCGTTCTTCCGTCGAAACAACTGAGCACTTTTAAAGATAAATAAAATTACAACAAGGTAAGCTATGAAATAATAAGTTAAATATAATAGCTAATTGCTTGGTCGATATCCTGTATGACCAAACTTAGGTAATAATAAATAGATATAAGGAAAGAAATTCTAAAGCTATAATGTATAGATCAATATGTTTAACCTTCACTTGATGAGCACTTAAATACACCTACTCAAACACTCAAGAAACGTCAGGGAATAAGATATCTAAAGTCCAACTATAAAGCTATGTTATATAGCTATATGTATGTAATTAAGAATATTTCCTCTGAGAAAGGCTATCACGTACAGATTTCTTTGGACTAAGGTACAAGGCAAATAAGTCAAGTTAAGTTTACCTAGTTAAAAGAATATTAACTAAAAATAATTAGATTTTCTTGGCGAACAAAAGTAATGCTTACATTGGTTAACTGTATAGATAGTATTAAATCTTATTGCACTTTTGTGGCAGTCTTTAAGGGTTATTTCACGGATGACTAAATTTATCATGTAATTTCAGTTCTGGTCGAGAAAAGTATGGAAGTGCTGTTCGCAGTATGAATAAATATTTGTGTAATGTTAACTATATATAAATGCGGTCACAAGACATTTACTACAACAGTACGGACTACGGTGTATTTGTAGTTGGAGTAGACCTTAGTATTGTTACTTCATTATGCGACCTTTAGTGCATTAATAGACAACTATATGCTATCTTAAGATACTTATCACTTGCGGTAACACTGTGAGAATTCTGAGTAGTGTGTCAATACAAGTAGATGTTATAATATAAAAGAGTACCAAGTTTTATTGCATGTAATTAGGTATACCCTTTGCTACTTCAATAAATCAAAATAAGGAGATAGATACTTACTTAATATTATACTCTGTGCAATGTAATTGCTTACAAGTGAAGTTAAGAAAAGACTCGAGTTAACGATGTAGTTGAGTTGTAATGGTTTAAGATTGTGTGTGGTATAAATTAAATGTCCTTCTGAATCCCTCTCAAGTCAACTGTGGTGAACTGAATGATTTGAGTGTGAGAAAACAGAGGATTTATATTACATTTATATCTCACTCAGCTTGTGCTCTGCTCTTTTACAAATGCGATTACGATTACGGCGAAGTTGGTCGTGGTCGTACTAGGTAGTGTGTATTTAAGCGTATTATTGTAAGTATTTAGTAGTAGGAGTAGTAGGATGCAGGCAGAGGGAAGGCAAAGACAAGTGTTTAGTGGGGGCTGCATGCGACACAAACAGCGTTTTATAGTCCTCTTTTGCTTCTATTTCCATGTTGAGTCGACTTGCGATAGAATATTATTACTACACACACTACTTGTTTACCACAGTCCCCACTTCTCCTAGATATTCACCATTTACACAACTCAAACTGACTGATACAGATCTCTTTACTACTTTAAGTCAAGGGCAGAGTGCACGCAGACATGTACTCAATCATTCTCCTGCACTACATACCTAGAATCAGCTCCTATTTCTAATAAATTACTCCGCGATGTGTTAATAGTCACTCAATTTCTCTAACTTGTACAATAATAGTCACAGCAAGGAGTAGGACACACCTACACAATCATTGGGCAAAGTCTTTAGGCCTAATACTGACTAAATATAAATAGAATACACATAACCATACAAATGACGTCTTCATTCTAAATCCTTTCCTACTATCTAAGTATATTAATGGAGTAATAAAGAGAAATTACGGCAATGCAAAGGATTATGATAAAAATACTTGGAACTCTCATCTCATTGGTATATTTTATTTTCCATAGGAAAATTCCTTTGACGATGGTGACATATATCTTGGACACAAACAAGTTGAGACACGGTATAAGAAATATGAGTCATATCGTCACTCAATCATAATTGATAGTATTCCAATACGGTAGCATTTAATTTATACATTACCGAAATAGAAATGTTTCAAATCAATGAAATAGGTTATATGCAACAATGCTGAAGTAGAAAAGTAGTACAGCTACATCGTATATGTAACACGATTCGTGAGATTCGGCACCCCGTTTCTTCTCGAAAGTATTTATAAACCATGTAATGTCTAGAAAAAAAATAATTTAAAAGAGATAATTTATCCCATTTCAGTAAACAATTTCAAGTTTAATATTGACATTACATAAGAAATATACATGCCCTTTTACATAACATTGGGAAAATACTAAAAAGTCAATGTTAGGTGTAAATTATAGAATAGAAAACAAAAACTTAAGTGTCCATCATATTAATTAGCTTTTCAATATCGATGTCATCGTCATCATCCATTTCACAATTATTTTCACTAGATGCTGCGGCTTCATCAGAGGAATCTTCATCAACTAGATCCGAAACAGTCTTAGTACTTCCATCTTCGTACACATTTCTCCTCGTTGTTGGAATACGCACTGCTGTTTAAGAGTTAAAGACAAACCACAATAATGAGTTAATTCATAGATAGTAAAGTACACAAAACAATTATCGATTAAAACAATCGAAATAAACAATGACTGAAGTTCAAAAGTCATATATTACCAGCTTTAGCAGTGGGTTTTCCTAGTTTAATCCTCTCGCTTTCTTCAAAGTATTGATTTGGGTGCATAATCCCTCCTTCAACAGTAGCTTGGTTGTGAGTCCATTCGAAGTACTTTTGGCAAGCTATTTGATACTGATGTTTTTCAATCAAGTCCATAATTTCCTTAATCCCTGATAAAAAACATTCCAAATTAATTTGAATAGCTGACAAATTACAGTCATTGCATAGATTAACTACTAAATAGTTATAATAATAAATAATATTATGTACGTTAACAAATAATAATACACAAACAAAAACAATAATGTTGAAGGAAGAAAGCAATTTCTTAACATTATTATTATTATGTATTTTGTAGGCAATAAAGTATAAGGCTTAACTTTATTATGCTTATAAAGTTAAGTATTATTTAAATACATACCCTTAGCAGGAATTTCTGCAGCTACTAATTTACTCCTTAATGGGGTCTCATCTGAATGTCGGAAAGGGCATCCATGGCTCTCTCCAGGTCCAACGTTTTGCATAATTACTTTCATACAATTATAAGGTGTATAGTCAGCTCGCTTTCCTTCTTGACCATACATGTGCCGAATATTGTACAAATACTGTTTGTCAAACTATATGGAAAATATACACATGATAATTTTAGCAACTAGCTATTTTGGAACTTGGATAAATACTTAAAGCTCAAAAGTAGAGTTAAATATATTTTTTGCTGTAACCATCTTACCCTGTTAGCATCAATGTCAGTTTTTTTTGTGAAATTAGTTCGCCAAAATTTCACGGACTCGTCTAATTTAACCCCCACGCCTTTAAAAAATAAACCCAATTGAAGTCTTCCCCAATGCTTCACATGGTGATCCGTTGTAACGACATCATACAAAGATTTCATGCATAGAGGGAATGAATTCTTTGATAATTCAGGTAGCTTTTCAACAGTCACAGCATTTTCATTTCCTTTTGCAACATAATTACTTCCCGTATATTTTTTGTCAAAATCGTGCAATAAGTTCTTCAGACGTTCGTCCTCCTCAATCACTGGAGTTAGTCTGCTAGTTGCCTGAAAAAAATGAAAACAAGGACATAGTTTAGTTTGGCATAACTAATTCATCTTCCATACAATTCCTTCGTAGACATAGTATAGTAATGGCATATGCTTACATTAAGTGCTTCTGAGAACCGACTTCGAAATTCAGACACAATGATGGAGCTGATTTTGGTTTGAGGTACATATGCGAATCCCCCTTTAAGAAACACTTTTCTACTTCTAACTAGATCCATGGCATAGACAAAGCCAACTTTGTAGAACTGTGCGCTTGAAATATTTACCATCTCCATGTGAAACGTTCCATTATGCAATTCGTTTTGCAAAGAGTTCTTTTCTTCCATAGACACCTACAAGAAATAGTTACGGTACGGAGATTGTAAATGTCAATACTCTGAAGTGACAATAAATAATATAACATAACTAATAACGTAATAACAGTTAAATTATATCCCGGGTTCCTTGATGATGTAGGTGTATTACATCCATCACTAAACTTACGATATCAACTGGTAGATTGTACTTTTGAATGACAGACTGAAAAGCTGCATTTGACCCTTTAGTGAGTCTTAAAGTAAAATAGGCCATTTCCATCGAGATTAACCACTTCCGTAAATCGTCGGTTCTAAAATAGATAGAGAAGAAATTAGTAAAGCAAACACAGAAAATTATTACAAGTCACAATTATTACATCTTTATATACTTTACCGACAAAATGCAAGTCGAAGGATGTAATGTGAAATATGATCATATTTCCTGGCCAAAAGTAACTCATCTGACATTCCAGTTGAGCCAGTTATCTGAAACAGTAATATTTATTTACATCTCAGTACATTAAGAGTGTTAAGTACGAACGCAGTAGTAAACTTATATTAAAACTTACTAATTTCTGGAAGTGGACAAGGCCTTGCTTTGACAAGTCACGACTAATCGCCGATTCGTAATCATTGGTTCCTTTTGAAGTCATGTTTAATCTCTCAATTGTTCTCAGTACTGAAAAAATGAACAATATGGACTTAATAAAGTGTACACAAATACAGTAATTACGCAATAGTATTAGTAGAATTCTTGAAATCCACCATACGCTTTAATCGATCCAGCGCATATGTTTCGAATTCGTACAAAGAAATGGAAAAATCTGGAGGTTCGTCATAAAACCATATAGGGTCTGAGTATAATCTTTCCAGTTGCTTGTCATAGTTAACAGAGGTTTTTGTCCTGAACATCCGCTTACGTTGATTATTAGTTGGTTCGAAGGATGGAGAAGGTTTAACTTCTGCCGAACCAAAATCCATCTTTGAAATACCTGTTGAGAAAATAATAAAATATTTCACATCATACAAAAACGAAAATAGTATTTTTTTCGAATTTTCCAAAAACTGCACGAGTAGATAACTAAATATGTTATCATTTTACCCCAAACAGAATTTTTAATTTAATTCACCCAAAATTTCATTTTTAGTAGAGTAAAAAAAGTGAAACTTACCTTATTTAAAACTTTTTTCAAGATTTATTTCCAAAAATTGGGTGATACCATCCATCAGCCTAAATATTAAACAACAAAGGCGAATTGTTACACATAATAAGACAGGATTTAGCGGCATTTAGTTGGCGGTGTAGTTGGCTCAAGCCAGGTGATTTGCCTAATCCTCCTAATTCATCCGAGAACCAATATTCAAATCTGGATAATTTCAGTCAACCAAAATAAAGGGAAATGAGAATAGTAATAATAAGGACATTCTTTTTTAGTAGTTGGTTGTGTTTGTGGTCCTCCTTTGTGGTCTGGGTTTATTAGTGTTTAGGATTGAAATTGGGAATTGGATCGCACTGGAACCTGGAACTGGAAATTTTGGTATGTTCTTTTACATTTTATCATTTCTTTCCTCCTCCATTGGTCATCATCAAGTGAAACTGGCACACTCAAAATAATACCAACTAGCGGATGTTTGTTGATTATTACTAAATCGATGTTATTATTATAGATAGGTGAACTAACTTCCAGTTTTAGTATAATGTCAAGCTTGTCGTCAGCTGTTTGCTAAACTGAAGGATGTAATAAAGTGATAATAATCACAATCAACTCTTATCAGTATTGTATTGTAATTGTAAATTATCTTGCCAAACGAATCTTATCTGTCTGGTCTGGTCTGACCTCATCGTATTCAGTATTTGACTGTCACTAATGTTGTCGCGTGCATTATCATGCATTATGTATTACGTCAATAGGCAAGACGTATTTTAGCTTTAGGATATTAGTTAGTCATTAGTGTGCAAGTGGCAAGTATTTCCGAGTTTCGTGGTATTTATTGGTGAATGATTGGCAATTGGCCCGTACTAAAAATGCAATTGCAATAATAATATATTCGATATCTGGCTGGACAAGACTGACAACTTATTTTACACCCAGCTTCTAAAAATAATCTTATCAATAATAAAAAAAGTACATGAATGTTTATGTTTACTAATCCAAGAGTATTATTATTTTATTATTGTTAGAAATACTAAAGCTGTTGCATATTTTGTTTTTGCAGAATTTCCTCATAGTCCAGCCAGTTCCCAGTAACAACAAGTTGGTAGTGGTACTTGATAATTAGGACTTTGAATTTGTTGTTTTTGAGTTCCCCAGTTTCCAATTCCACTGATGATAAGAATTTGACTGAAAATTACTGGTGATGACCAAGAAACTGAAAGCAGCAAACAGCTACTGAACTAATACAATTTGCCTGCCAACTTGTCACCCTATTCCTAATGGCAAAATAATCAAAAATTGAGATATTTATAGGGCTCTGTGGAAAGGATTAGGTTTGTTGAACACCATTAATAATGTTCAAAAATCCAAATTAACTACCGTATTTACCGAATTAATTCACCCTGATCAAAATAGTTGACTCCAGGGGTTAACTGTCATTGTTTCACATTTACAAGACACTTTAAAAGATAATTTACATGTAATTTACGCTATTTACAATAACAATAATGCTAATAGTTACAATTTTTATCTTTGTTAATGTATCAAATATGTAAGTATTCTGAGTCAATTTTGGCTACCAATATTGTTGGGCAGATATCGAAATAAATCGATGTTATTATTAGTTCACCCCCCCCGGTTAACTATTTATTTTTCGGATCAAAAACGACATATCTGTACTTCAAAGTTCAAACAATAGTTAACTCTGGTGACTTAACTCGGAAAATACGGTGCATATTAATAATAATACTAATACCTACTAAACTAATAACGTACAGCTTTAATTCGGAGCCTATTAATGATATGAGTGATTTTGACCTTGATCCCATTTTATCACTAGATGCTAAGAAAAGACTGAAATTGTGGATGTGGAATTTTTCTTCGTATGAGACTGGTCGATTTTAGCATCTGGAGAGGAGTTTCGAGATTAAAATCCTTTAGATTTTCCTTCTGTTGTCGTTTACCTTGTCGGTGTGGTTGGACCCGAAAGTCTACCCGCAGGACATTTTCAAGAAGGTCTTAAATAACTCTATTCTCTCAATTTAGAAACAATTTCAGTGTATGTAGCCATTAAGCGTTTTATATATACATGTCAAAATGTCTTGGGAGTTCCTAAGCAAAATATACTATTCGTAAGGTTTTTAAGAGTTTTTTTTATAAAAGCTGTTTACACTACAGTCTTATTATATCAGTCTATCATATCCTATTGAATCCTATCCTATAAGCTATAAATAAAATTATAAAATTAACAAATATTTGTTGTAAGTTGAATAGAAACAATGACTTTGCCCTTGTTTATGTTTTAAGGCTCCTATAAATCCTCATCAGTGTGCTGTGAAATAATACCAACTAATGGATAATTGTTTGTATAATCGGATAAAATGGGAAGTTTTAATTAGCAAATGTGAATTTACAATATTTTATGTTTAAAGAATGGGGCCACACGATGAAACAAGAGATATTGGCGGAGTTTCAGAAGGAAGTTGTCGCACCTGTATAAACATTACCAAATGGATGCCCGTTTTATTCATCGTAACTGTGATCTCTTGGTCCTACTATGCGTTTGTCATTCAGCTTTGTCTGCTTACAATGAAAGAGCTATGGCTTCAGATCTTCTCCCTTGTTGTTTACCATATTGCACTGACTCTTTTCTTATGGTCCTACTGGCAAACCATATTCACTAGCTCTAACCGAGTCCCAAGAAAATTTAAAATACCTCAAGGTTAGTGTACTTTTTCTACAGTACTAGTGATCTACTATTTACAATTAAATACATACCTTAGAACCTTACCACTACAAAATTAAATGCTTAATACCTTAGTCCAGTTATCACTATCACCATTTAAAAATCATGATGCTCCGATCTATGACTACTTTAAAAGTTGCCGGCATAGTGTATCTACAGAGTAGAACTGGATGGTGGGTTAACTGGGTTATTTTGACCCACTATTCGCTAGCGCCAGCTCATGTGATCTTGAAAATACCATACATGAAATGAATGGTTGATCGTTCACCTTGTCCTGAAACGTTTTGGTACAGTCCCGATACTAATCAAATGAAACTGTGATAGGACTACTAATATCAAAAAAGAACAAGAAAAAAGGTCGACAACAAAGTATATTTCGAAAATTAGCTATGTAATAGTAATAATAATCAATGTACCAATGGTAATAAGTATTATATCAATATTAATAGTAGCATAGCATGTCCTATTTATTTGTCCTAGAAAAGAAAATCGGAAATAATATTATAGAATTTCTTTACATACACGATTTACAGATTGTAGCTTAATCAAACGAAGTGCTGCTGGTCCACCCTATATAAATGTAATTAGGAAATGAAACATTTTTTCTTTCCGTAACTTAGCCTCAATTTTAATCCCAACATCATTTTCGTGACTAGAATTCTCATAGTAATGCAAGTGATACGATGTGCTAAATGCTTAAATTAATGTCTAAGATCACTGGACAAAGTTATTTGGGTTGGGGTGTGGGTGTAATTCAAATCTTAAATCTTATTTGAAACATTCCTCTAATTCATGAATATAAAGGTAGGGTTGTGCGGTTGCTTTAAATCTGAAACGAGTGGACTTAGTGGACTATAGTTTGTACTTGTGAAAGTTTCATTTTGAAGGACGAGTAAAAGCAAACAAAGAGGTTATAGTAGTACTTAGTAATTCTATTGTAAAAGCACGTCTTCCGTACACTACATAATGTGGAGTAGAATGCAACTTCCTGCGTATAATATAACACCCTTGATTTCAAACTTTAAAAAATATTTCTAATAAAATACATGTAATCGATTACTAGGTGATATGGACCGTTTAGACTCAGCAACAAGTGAAAACGAAGTTACTCAAATCCTTGAAAATATTGTGAGAACACAGCAACTTCCCGTACAAACCCGAACAAACGTCAGTCAAATTCGGTATTGTGAGAAGTGTCAGATTGTGAAACCAGATCGGACCCATCACTGTAGTGTATGTGGCTACTGTATTCTGAAAATGGATCATCATTGCCGTAAGTTTTCTACAATTTAGAATAGACTAGATAAAATAAACTATTTTGCGCTGTATCAAACATGGTAAGGAAGATTTTTGTATCGTAATGAATATTATTTAAATTTTCAGCATGGGTAAACAACTGCGTGTGCTTCGACAATTACAAATTCTTTATACTATTTCTGGGTTATGCATTCTTGTACTGCGTGGTGATTTTCACATTTTCGTTCCGCTATTTTATTGAATTCTGGCGAGGGGGCTGGGATGCTCCATTGGAAGGGAAATTTCATGTACTATTTGTGTTTTTCGTCGCGGCAATGTTTGCCATAAGTTTGTGCTCTCTATTGGGCTATCACTGTTTTCTTGTCACGAAAAATCGATCAACTTTGGAATCCTTCCGCTCCCCAATCTTTCGGCATGGACCTGACAAGAAGGGGTTCAACCTTGGCATTTTTAACAACTTCGTCGAAGTGTTTGGAGAAGACAAGAAGAAGTGGTTTCTGCCAGTTTTTACCAGTTTAGGGGATGGCATTTCATTTCCCACACGACATAGCTGGAATACCATAAATGGAAATTATAACTCACTAGATACGACTGACTCCACTCCTGTGTCTGGGTTGGTTTAACATTTTAAGATTTATTAATTGTAATATTTAATATCTTTGATTTTTGATATTCCTTAACCTATGACTATAACTTTAATATTTATATAGGAGCTCGCCTGATCATTGCGTAGAAGTAAAAGTGGAAGCCCGGGCGGAAACTAACGTTGATAGAAATTCTAATGCAAACGGCCTAAATCACGGCAATCAATATCAACAAGACCCTACTCAACCTACAGCAACAGACACACCATTGGTTTACTTTTAATTGCAAGGAGCAAGTTTCACATAGCATACCATAATATTATGTATGTCTACGCTCGTACGTTCGGTTCCCTCCAAGTGAGTACTTTGTCATCAATAATAAATAAATAATGAATTACATTACAATTAATACCACATTTAATTATAAGATCCTCACAATGAAAACTTAAAAGATTCTCTTGAATGTTACAAAAATGTGCAATGTTGTATTGTCATACATAAATAATTTGTCAATCCTTATGGTCCGTTTTCTTTAAGTACCTAAATGAAACATAAAGTGGTATTATGTATTTATAATCATAGACTGTAAATGTAGCATAGAGACGTTCCACTTATTAAATTAACACATAGCCTTAGGTATGCAGAGACTTAATAACTAAATAAATAAAAGTTTGTTTTTATCTCAGTCACTGAGAGATAATTTGGAGCCTCTATGGTAAAGTTAGGTAGGTAATCATTAACAATATTAGTTAACTTTTATTAAGCTTTAAAACTAGGTAATTGCAATTTTATGTAGTGACCACATGTCAAGGAGTTTGTTGCTAAAAAGGTTGGCTACTTACAGATTTACATAAAATCTGTTGTTTATAGTGTGATTTTGAAATTAGTAAATTTTTGAGAACCGTTGGCTGCAATTAAAACTTCAGTTAGCTAAAGTAAAGCACAAATAATACGTTAAAATGTGTTAGAGATTATTAAGTCACAGGTCCCTTTTGAAATTTTTAATTCTTTAAGGAATGGGTAATTTTAAATGTAATTCTTTTGGGTCTTCATCATTTTATTTGTCTTTGAGTTAATTTATGATAATAGTAATAATATTTTATTATTCTTTATAAATATTAGTTTTGTAATTGTAAGTATAATTTTTATAATTCGGATATGATATGAACGCACAACTTACCCCGATTTTTCATTCAGCTTTTGTTTTGTCATACTGCTTTTGTGATTTATTACGATTCAGAAAGATAGTTCACTATAAACAAAGTAGCCAATCCGCTGATAGAAAAAACTTTTTCTCCGTAGGCAGAAAAAAACACTTCTGGCTTAATTCGTAATTTTGCCAATAGTGAGCCTACCAGACTACAGAAGTTTTTCCACCAGCGAGCCAATCTTTTCTGTGCATGATATAATTGAGGAATATGTTTATTGGTTACACTATTGTGCTCGTTAGACCAAGTTTGTCATTCGTATTCTAAATGTTATAAAAATTATTAGCGTGTTTGGTACAGTATAACACCAGCTCTCGTCCAAATCACTAGAATCCATCTAATTAATGTTAGGAAGGTGGCAAAAGGGTACCGAACAAATCAATTACAAATGATTACTACTATTACACTAAATATTTATACATATTTCTATGTATATTTGTGTTGTATTATTGTCTACTAAGTCTACTACCTCGTAAACAAATGTAAAGACGGACTCGGGGTTAGGTTCGTGATCAAATTAATCTATAACAATAATGTCATTTGTCAGTAACGCAAAGAATCTGTTTCATTCAATCATTTTCAATGTTTTTGACACTTTCAGTGAATTTTTCCAATTTAACTAATAATACTAAGGTTAAGTTACTATTAAAGGTTAAACTATATTTTATACGATTGATTCAAATGTCATTTTAGTATAGTTTTGCAATTCCGCTCTATTTTGTCAATACTATTGCAAGTTAGTTGTAGAACGCTTACGTTTTGTTTATTAGTTCCGCAAGTAGCTGTTATCTAGGTCAATGTAATAACTGAGAAACAAGTGCTTTGACTGCTTTGCTTTGTTTGTGAATATAGATAAATCTTAAATATTTAATAGGTCAAATTTGTCGAATATCGATGTCACTTTCTCACAACGTACAATAAAGATAATGAAAAACTTCAGCATTATGTATCAAAATTTTTTATTTAAGATTTACCTAACGGGGTTTGGGTAGTGAGTAGTGATTATTGTAAACTTTCATAAAGCCAAATTTTCTTGTTTACAGTGGTAGCTGTTGTTGCAAATGTTAAGTAATGATACAATACAAGATTTATAAATATTGAACCAATTCGTTATAATCATTACGCTTGTTGCGCATATACACAAATACTAGTGTTGGTTTTACCCCAACACTTGCCATTTGTAGATCTTGCAGAAACTAATTATCTATCTCTTGTTACAAATTCAACTGAACAGAAATATAAACAATGTACATACATAACTACTTCTCTTTTGCTGCGCTCTTGTCCTCAGTAGCCTTTTCCTCTTTCACCCCATTAGATTTATCGTCTTTACTGTCTTTCTTTTCAACTTTCTCATCTTTCTTGCTCAGCTCCTTCTTTTCTGCGTCCCGGTTAGCAAGTTTGTTATTGATCAGATTGTGTAAAGCAATTATGGAACGGCTAAGGGCCGTTGCATATACTACAAGCATTTGGTCATTTGTTTTCACAAACATGGACTTCACAAACTCGGGATTAGTTACATCAGGTAGTAAATTGAAAATATCTTGAAGTTGGTAAACAATCGGATGATTAACCGGAAGTTGGCCTGTCGCAACCTTTGAAAAATCGATTTTGTTATTTTATTGCGAAATAAAATTTTTTTTCGAAAAAATTCAAATGAAGGCAATCAAGAATCAAGACTGCAATATTAAATTACCTGGTCTAAATAATTACGAATATCTCGCAATTGAGAGGAAAGACCACGGAGCCCTTGAAGTTGGTTGGTAACCCGCTGTGACAGTGTACCAATCGTTGTGTCTTTGATATCTCTTAGTAAATGCTCTACACCAACTTCTTCCGCTTCTTCAGCTCCTATTTCACTTGCAACATGCTCAAATGATTTTGTCGTGGGTGTACCATCCTGTTAAAATGATAAAATATTAGTACTGTGTAAAGAAAACATGACGACTTTTAAATTAGTTGGCCAATGTGACATACCTCATGAACCTCCTCAACTGCTCGGTAAGCTTCAGTAGGTAACCCTAGCTCTCGAGGCTTAGCATCGATAATTACCAAAACAGAAGAAGGGCAGTACCGACGAATTAATTCATTTATTTCAACATCATTTTGATGAAGTTTTGGACCGGTGTGATACCATCCCACTATCTTCTCACGAGCTGCAATTAATTAAAAATGGTACTAATTTTTTAAAAGTTTATACTATAGTTTTCCTTACATCCAAAGACACCTCGTACTTCAACCTCAATCATCTTTTATAGGTGATATCAGATATAATTTTCATATAGGTTGCTTACCATTAACTTTTTTAAACATGCCGTACATGTTCTCCAAATAATCGTGGTCCAAAAACCAAACTGTTTTATCTCTATCATCTTCGTCAAATGGAACTAAAATTGATAAAACATCTTAATTAAGATTCTTAATTAGAAATTCTAAATAAACTACATACATTATCCCTTACCAGCAAAACTATTGGAGACATCGATGATCCCTTTATTGTTCCACGACCCAAGTAAAACTCCTACGACTCTCTTATGGCTTCCAATTTTGCCCATTCTATTAAAATGGTCAACCACACTTAAGAGCACAAGTGGATGAACAACCACTCTCTCAATTTCTCTGTCTTGAGTGATGACATTTCCTGGAGAAGTCATTTTTGGATTACTGAAAATGAAAAATATATCAATCAATTTCAACCAATAAAACATAAGCGCATAGCTGCGAGTATGGTAATAAAAATTGTCTTACAAGATTTTACTTTCAATATGAAGACAGAAATAATAATGGTGACGAAAGATTTACAATGACAAAGACGACGACTTGACTTTTTGACACTACCTTGCTAAGTACAAAACAACTTTCGAAAGAAGCACAAATGACAAAACAGTGAACCCGACAGCGACAAAAGTGACAATACAATGACGGCAAGAAACTCAGCAAAACTTCACAATTTGCCCAGTGGAGCCTTTAGGGAGACGCAGCCGCAAGATAGGCAAGCTTGATCACGTGGTCGGTTTATTCACTTCCCCTTTGAGTTTGCAGCAAGTTTGTGTAATAAATTGTGCATAATATTGAATCGCGAATTGAGGGTTGTTTGCTTAGAATTTGCTTGTCTCTGCATTTATTGCAAATTGGGATTTATACAACAAAAGCGAAATTTCAACACAACGGTTCGTAATTCAGTTTTTGTATCTTAAATCATAGCCAACTAGGGGTAGGGATGTTCAATATTTTGGTATTTTGAAGAGTCGATCGGCAAAAATAGCAAATGCGGAAGATATTATGCAAAAAATGCCATCCATAAGTATACTTGTTCATCATTGTCTTACAAATGGCAAACAAATAAAAAGATTTGTATCTCATTTTTATGTCTGAATCCGAATAGAATTATTAATATTACTATTTTAGTTGACGCGTTGTCGGTGAACTGACACTGTCACTGTTTGATTTTGATTTTGATAGATACCTGTTTTTAGAACTGTGGCAGAAAAATGCTTGAATACTTAATTATCTGTGACCCATAAGCAAAGTATGCACGGTTTGTGGGTTATTGTTTTAGTTCTTCATTCTTGCAAATATTGAATATTCTGTCAAATATTTGATTTTTTTGATTTACGTTTTTCGTTTCACAATAAGAAAAGTATGTAAGAAACTTGACTAAACATTGCAGACTTTCTCGAAGATCCATCAGACAGAATAAGCAGACAAATTCAAAAAGACGTCAGAAGAATTTGAGTTTACACCAGTTTGCACAACGCAACGAGTAAGGTAACACATTATCGGGTTTTTTGAAACTATAGCAATTTCATGATAATATTTATATTATATTTTTGTATTCTGTCCTTTGGTGCTTTCAAATTAGCAAATTTAATCCTTTATAGTAACGTTTTGACTGGTTTTGACCATTTGTGTCATCCGAACTACAATACAATAGCATTGCTTATTGACAGTGACAGATGTACCGCTATTTTAGCCTTTTCATTTGTAATCGAATTATTTGCAATGTAAAATACATTGCAATGCCTTGTCATGCTTAAACTTTGAAAGAAAACTTGAACAATCTAAGTAATGGTTTTTGTTTACCTAGCCATTATGATTTAGAGGTTTAATTTGTACATGTACAATCGCTTATATTAGTGGTTATTGTTTTACTTCTGCAGGTCACAGGTTGATAATATTCAACATATAATCCGGATCTATTGATACATAAAGTGCATTAATTAGAATCCACGGCCCGAAATTTTTACTTTACTGTATATTTTGAAGAAGGGGATAGCACTGGCCATGGCAGCCCAAACTACAGAACGTCGTGGTGTTGGGCGTCACAACCGTTCTAATGCAGATTTAGAAGTGGTCGAAGAAGAAATGTAAGTACCACATACTTTTTTAGTGACGAAATCAAATATTGTTTTGGGTGATAATAATATATATTCGTTTCTAATTTAGTCGCTTTAATGCGGATGAAGGAAGAGATGGATTCTTAGTAAGAGACTCGACAACGTTAATTAAAGTTCACCCAACAAGCGACAATTTGCTCCATCACAGAACCGGTGTGACCGATTCAAAGTTCAAATTTCGAAGTTTTGTCGACTACACATGGGAAGCTCAACAAGGCACAGGAAGAATGATTTCTACCCACATCAGCGGAAAGTTTATAGCCTACGTAGTGAAAGGTAGCAAATTATAATGATATGGAAAACATTTTTGTTTGATATTTCTTAGAATTCTTAGAATAAATTGTTTTATTAATTAACTTCTGAATTTTGCAGTTAATCAACAAGGAGCAGTTAGAGTAGTGGACTTAGACACAAACGAAAGAGCATTGATGAAAGGGGCGAAAGGTCTTATCAGAGATGTAGAATTTATTCACAAGACTGATCCTCTAGTTGTTGGATTTATAGATGAATTTGGGACCTTCTTCGTCATGAGAGTCACTAAAGATATAAATACGAATAAATTGCTGTAAGAATACATTGGACTGGACATTCGTAATGTTATATTTTCTTTATTGTTACATGTGTGTCTGATATGTTCTATTACTATTTTAGACACTCTAAAATACTTCAAGTTAGTCTTGAAGGATCTATGCAGAAAAACGATATGAGGAGGTTTATTTGGTGTAAATACGTTCCTGACGACAATTATGACATTGCATCTCCTAGAGACTGCGCTTATCATTTTGCCGTTTTACAAAATGACATAGTAAGTGTGTCCTCTGCCTTGCATTCACTTATATCACATAATTATTAATTGATGTGATCCATAAAATATAACGTTGCTCATATTTTAGGTGTATGTCATGAATTTGGTTCAAGTAGTTCACAAATATGGAGAAAATGACCTCACATTGAACCAAATTAGGGGTAACTTCATGACCATCGATGCACATTCGGATTCTGTGGTAGATGCATCATTTGCCCCTGATGGAACGGCCCTGGCTACCGCCTCTAAGGACGGAACTGTTAAATTTTTTCAAGTTTATTTGATAGGTGAAGAAACACCTCGATGTCTTTATTCCTGGGCTCCTCACAAAGGCCGCCCTGTTGCAAAAATATTTTTTCTTGACGATCATAGCATTGGATCTGCTCCTGAGTAAGTACTTTCAATACAAAAGTTGCCGGGCACATTACACTACTTGGTTGAAATGCAATTTATTAATTACTGGCAATAACAATTTTTATTTCCATTAGATCTCAGTACTGGAAGTACATGATTACAGCCACCGAACACATGACTGAACTCAAACTATGGACTTGCAAAACTTGGGAATGTTTGCAAACACTTCAGTTTTCAAATGCAGGGCCAGTGGGTACTCAACTCAAAATGGAAATTGACATTTCAGCTCATCTGTTAGTGATGACCGAATCGAATCGAAAGGTATATTATTAAAACCTGATAAAATTGAATTTAGAAATATTTAACTTCAATTTTTCTTTTGCTTTGTAGTTACTATACACGGTTCATCTGAAACACGACGATGAAAACGCCCGTGTGGATTGGATCAAGGAGTTTATTTTGCCTTTCAATATGCTCAGCTTCAATGTCCACGTTGGAAGTTTAGTTAGTCATCCGCAGTTAGTTGAAAAAGGATATGAAGAATACTGTAAGACGAAAAATTATTGCTTCAATGTCTATTTAAAATATTCAAATATGTATTATTTGAAAATATCTTGCTTACAAAACCGCTTGCAGTATGTAAATAATTTTTAATTGTACTTTTAGTTCCTGATGGAACTATGGACATCAGTCAATCTGAAGACTATGCAGTTTTAGAGATGTATTTTGTTCAACCCAAATCTTTGCAACAAGGAACAATTGCCTTTAGACCTCCAAATGCAATATCGCGAGCTAATGGGCATAGTCGCACATCTTTCAATTCCACCACCGATGATGAATGTACGATTAATATTTAATGTCTCGAGAAATTTTGATTACAAAAGAGTTCAGTTTCAATTTGTTTTTAAATACAAAATATATTTTTTAAAAAGAACTGTTCACTTATCTACTAGAAGGACAGATTTTCTACATATTTACCTAGGATAAATTGCATTTTAAAAATGACTGGATTAATAAGAAATATTAATGAGCTCTGGGTCAATTTTCAGTGGCAGATATTACGCGCAATTCAAGGGGATCTTCAGTAGACGGAGAACTAACTGATGGCGCTCGACTTGCCAGTCTATTGAATACTAAGAGTACAGCGGCTCTTGCAATTTCGACCAGTAGATCAAGTTCTCGCGACAAAGAAAGACACAGCCCATTATCTGTGACTGAGAATATGATTTCTCCTAATTCTGTCTCATCTGGCCGGGCACCGCAAACGGTGACTCAAATGACTGAACAGTTGAGTAACATGATGGGTTTACTTTCTGGTGGCGGTTTAAACAATATTCCAGCACTTAATCAACGAACACGCTCTAGAAGTCGCAGTCCCCGCCTCTTAGGAACAGATCCTACCGATGAAGATGGGCAAGTGAACGGTCACGCCGCTCCTCCTCTTATTCGGGCTGCAAGTAGAAACGGAGATGCTAGTAAGACATCTTCGTCCTCAAGTCCCAGTCGAGAAGTGGAAGAAATTCTAAGCCCCAAAAACACGGATATAAGTAAGATTCGTCAATATTGTCGCTATTATAATAGTAATTATTAGTGTCTGCAGTAGGCTATAGGGTATTTTCCTGATATGCCCATTAGTATATCCCGAGCAAACTAAAGTCTTTTTTCAAATTATATGTATATGAAAGTTTGAAGAAAGTAGTTTACTGGAAAATTGAATTGAAAATGCGAGTTGAAAGAACGCCATGGTAATTTATCAATATTTTTTTTCGCAGTTGGCCATTCTAGTTTGGAAAATATGATTTTGGTGAATGCAGCTGTGGACGTTGAGGGGAATGTTCCTGATCTTACAAATGCTCCTACATCACTTAAAATTGCCACGAAGAATAAAAGTACAATTGGAATAGACGCCATGCCTCAGTTACCTCAAGTTTTAGAGCAAGTTAACAGTATCATGGACATGATGAAAGCTCAATCGCTTGAAATAAAAGTATGTTTCTTGCAAAAGTATTCGAAAGTAATTATTATAGTTACTATTAGTAGACAATGTTTGATGTTCCGTTGTTGATTCTGAAATCAGGAGCTGAGAAACGAAGTTAGTCGACTAAACATGGCACAGTCCACAGGAACAAAAGGATTGGATGAAACCCAGCTTTCACGTTTCATGGAAAAGCAAAGTCAAGGATACAACAGTCGAGTCGAAGAATTGCTTCGAGAAGTATTGGTACTAAACTAAAATAAGATACCATTATCTATCTATTTGAATTTGATTTATTATTTACTATGAAAGTGATATTTACTTTATTATTTCAAAACAATACGAGTTAATATATTCAATGTCAATGTTTACATAGCACAAGCAAAACCTAGCTAATACTTCTTCGTCCAATATTCCTGCTAATCTAGCTGATGTTTTAGCAGCAAGCATTGGCAAAATTGTAAAATCAGAAATCGAACTTAACGTCCTACCAGGTAAGTTATCTGTCAGTGAAGTTGAGATTTTTGGCAGGAAATATTTTGCAACGTTGCAAGTAACGATTTATTTTTTATATAGCTATTATTAATGAATTCGAGCCTACGCGAAGCAATATTCATGGTGAAGTTAAAAAATTAGTTACTGTGGCTGAAGCAAAACTCAAGCAAGAAATGACCCAAATAATTCAGAGCCAAGTGAGTAATAATGCCATGTCGTAGTTCTTCAAAGTTTTGTAATAATGCTTCGTTTTTTAAATATGATTTTTTGATACCTAGGAATTTCGTCGAGTACTAATTCCAGACGTGGGCAGCGCCATAAAAGGGATCTGCGAGGGAGTTGTTAGTGAAATGTTTATTTCCCAAATGCTTCCACGATTTGAGAAGTCTTTGCAAGGAATCTATGGCCAGATTAATGATACGTTCAACAAGGGCACAAAAGAATGTATGCAATGTTTAAATTTTTAAATATAAGTTTAAAAAAATATTTGGATGAGAATTATAAATTAAATATTTTGTAGATATAATTGGACTGGAATCTGTTTTGGAACACGAGAGAAAGCACGATAATATCCAAGAATATATCAAAATGCAAATAAACAATTTGCATGACAGCTTAATATCGAGTTTACAGTCGCAAACGGAAAACCTCGTTTCTCGTACTACCGGAGGATTACAAGAAAATATTGTTAAGCAAATGCAAGATACTCTGTCCGGTGAACTGACGAAAGCATTTAAAGAGCAACAGCGTTATTTCGACGTTTCTGTTATGACAAGAGCTCTGACTCCAGCTGTTTCTGTTTCTGACCATATGATGGGGCCTCCTGGGGGAAGCGATCCTGCTATGATGCAAAAGCAGTTGGTCCAAATGGTTAAAAATGGAGAAATTGCTGGTGCATTCGCTCAGGTATAAATTTTAATTTAACGTTAATTTTCAAGGACTATAAAGGGGAATTTTAGTGTCTTATATTTAACTAAGTGATAGTATTAACTATAAACGATGCATAACATGAAAGTAACTGTAAAATTCAATTGTCGATTCAAATGAAACCAACTTTGTCTTTTTGGCAACACTATGGGACACTAAATAGTAGTTATTGTACTTATGGACGTTCATTATTGTATTTGTTTCATATAGGCAATTCACTTCGGAGACAACAATATATTGATGTATTTATGTAAAAATGTAAGTCCTGGCAAAGTTTTCACTTCTAAACTTCCAACCGCCACCCATTTGGCCTTACTGCAGCATATGGCAAGCGACATTCTTCAAGACACAGAAACTAAATTAAGGTAAACGTAAAGTAATACCAAAAGTAGAAATCTTTTTATTTTAATAGGGTTGTGAGCTAATTTTTGTATCTAATTGGAATAGTTACCTACAATGCGCCATGGGGTCCTTGGATCTAAATGACCGCAATACATTGCAATGTGTTTCTCGAGTAGTGCCAGTGTTCCAAGTTGCAGTGTCGAGATATCAAGCCCTTAATCCAGACAGTAAACTAATTGGCAGCATGAAACTTTTGGAAATGGCTTTTGTAGGCGTGGGTGGCCAAATGCAACTTCAATCTCCCCATTCTGCAGCGGATTTCAGCCGTCATCCATCATTAGGGGGTAAAATGTGAGCCATACCTTTGCTAGGGATGTATTATAGAAAACGACAAAAACAATACGGCAACTACACCGTGGAGTTTAAAGCTTCTTGTAAGTATACATTACTGTAAATTGTAAAATGTAAACAACCCACTACTACGTAATTCCCTAAATCCAACAAAACTGGACTTCTTGCAAATGCTAAAATTAAAAGTGATTAACGAATGAAACTTTTCTGTCTACTTATTATTAAATATACACTTATGAACAACTTTAAGCCGCCTTTTGTAAATAGTAAGCAAGATGTTTTTTTTTAATTTTTAAGTTATTGAGCATGTAGATTGAAGGGAAATGAATTCTTCAATAGTTTGCCAATATTTCTTGTCTTAATCACACTGTTTTAACTGAAGATAAGTGTTAAAATAATTTTATCTGTTGTACTGTACCGTTACTAGTTAATTTTCCAAGGCATGTTGTTGGTTGAAGGGAGCCTAATTGTAATCAGTGAAGGCGCAAAGAAAAGTGTGAATGTAGATATATTATTAGGAAAGGGTAGTAGATAGAATGTGTGAATTATTTTTAGTACCTTTGCTATGTATTTATTTATTTTTTGAGTATTATCTATATGCATATTTTGCATGCATTGAATATTGATTTAGTGTAATATGTAATTTTACAGTGCCTATATTCTTTGATTAGATAGACTATATAGTTACTCATATTATGCTTGTGATTTTGAAGTACATCTCGCCAGTTCAGTATCCAAGTTGATGTTGTTTGCCTTATCAAACTAGATTTCATAAGACAAGACGCAGAAATGTTGACTGTGCTGACTGATTACAATGATTACATTTTATGTATTAAGAAAATTAAACCTCCATGGTTGTTACGATGAATTTGTGGTTCTGTGGATTCATTGCATTCTGTTGTACATTATAGTAATGTTCACAAGCTAGAAACCATTCTGCACCTGCACGGTTTTTATACAAAAACATACTACCATTCTAATTAAATAGTAATATGTAGAGTACCATAGTATATGTACTATGTACCATTTATTTATACACTAATTACATCTGATTATTATAACTGACAGTACCTTTAATACATAAATAAAACAATGCTGTCTATCCAAAAACAATTTGGTCCGATCTTAAATAAATAATAACCTAAGCGAAAACTAATTTTAGAATGTTCACATTAAGTCATCACTTTTGTCGTACGTATTATGATTTGATGGATTATAAGTAATAACTTCCGTTCGTATTGCCTCAATTTTGCTGCTTGCACCAGCCACGATTTGGTAGACAGCAGTGGTGGAAGGGGTGAAATCTATGTTAGCAATGGAAACGGGGATATTTGGAAACGTCGGCGTTCCTTTCACGCTGTTTGTTTCAGTAATTGTTGGCACTTTATCAGAAGGAAACACAGGGATTGGTGGGTGCAAAGTAGGATCTGAATGTTGTCTCATGTGGCACCGGAGAGAATCTTCTCTTACAAAAGCCACTGGACAAATTGAACATTCAAAGATTTGGGCACTGTGTGCTTGTACTGGTTTTCTTTTCTTCGCTGGAACTTTTGGTTGACTGAAAGCCATTCCTTCACTATTTCCATCTTCACTATGCACTTTTTTCATGTGAAAAGCAAATGACTCTGTAAAATAATTGACACATTGACAGCATAATTAATGAAAGTTTGAAAATTAGTTTCTACATATTTATTTCGGTATTATTTAATAAAAACTCACTCATGGTATCTCCTTTGAAAGAGCATAACTTGCAGGCGAAGTGGAATGGGAGATTCACTTTTCCTTTTCCAGACGACCGAGTACTCCGTTTTGGCTTGCTAATTACCGTGCATTCGCTTTCGAAATTATTTTGGGTAATTATTTCATCCGGAGCAACATCGTCGGAGAAAACAAATGATTCTTTGACTGATTGCGGCAGGTCGTCTGTTTTCTCAGTGGATGTGGAAACTTTATGGTACTTTTTTAAATGAGTTTTAAGGTTACATTTAACAGCAGCTTTGTAGTCACAGAGATCGCAAGCGTAAGGCTTCTCCCCAGTATGGAGCCTTAAATGCCGCTGTAGGTCTGAAGGAGTCTTAAAGGCCGCATCACACCCTTCTTGCATGCACACATAAGGGGTGTCTCCTGCACAGAAACAAATAGTGGTCTAATTTCCCCATAAGCCTTGTACGTATTTGCTGGAACAAGTTTTCTTCCTTACCTGTATGATATCGCAGATGTACAACTAACTGGGATGAGTCTTTTGCGCTGTAAGGACAAACTTGACACCTATAGGAAGATAAAATACATGTACCATCTTTCCAAACACAAAATATTCGCTCCAAGTTGGAACGAAGAAGTTGTATCTACAAAGAGATTTGTCAAAGGTAAGCTGCTTTCTCCTCTAACACATAGAAACCGGTTAAAACTTACTTTAAAAGAGAAAGTCTTTTCGAATACCCAAAGATGTTTAATTTTTAAGGGATTGTGGAGAATAAGAAAAACGTACTTGTAAGGCCGTTCGTCAGTATGAGTTCGTATATGCTTTTTAAGACTGCCTGAATCGACGGCTGCATATTCGCACAGTGTACACTTATAAGGTCGATCTCCGTCATGAATCCGAATGTGCATGCGAAGTTTGTCATAACGGCTGAAGGATTTGGCACATCTATCGCAACCGTAAGGCTTTTCTCCTTTGAAAATACAGAATAACCAACATTAAAATCAAAGTTACACATTGAATTCGCTTTGAAATCGCTCATCACCTGTGTGTTTCCTATTATGCCTCGTGAGATCTTTCGCATAAGGAGTCGAGTACGGACAATTCAGTACTGCACAAAAAAACTTTTTCTTTGGCGTCAATTGCTCTTTTTGTGAGGGTGCAGACCCAGATCCTGTAATCATTTAAATTTAAACATCCAAGGAGTCATCCTGATAAGATTTTTGATGGCATCCATAGTATGAAAAGTTCGAAACTAAGTTAAAAGATATTCGAAAAATAACGCTTTTTGCAACAACCACGAACCATTGGAGCCTGAAGGGTAAAGTGATTGTCGAGCATCCTTTACTGATTGGGAATTTCGCTTCTTAGGATGAGCTTTCGGTGCTTTCTGAATTACTGCAATATTTGTACAATTTACTGTAGCTTTAGGTGTTGTGGCTTCGGCTTCTTCATTTGGAATTCCTAAAATTTCTTCGTCTCCGTTCTCTAATTCTTGGGAATCACTTATTTCGTTCATATTTCGTTTGATTTTAAGAACTTCGAAAAACGTAAATGGGAGAATTCTTTTAAGATCGTGATGAAGATCCTATATTACTGCATCGCATACAAGGTTGGCCATAATTTCCCCAAGTAGAAAGTTTTTAAAAGATCTGTCTAAAAGGTTGGGATAATCTCGTTCATAATAATTTTGTAATCGGTTTGGTCAACAGGCCATTTCGAAGTTATTTAACTTGACACATTGAGCTTTCATGCATTTGTAATGTAGTTAGCAAACTACTACAGATCAACGTTCTCTATATGGACAGTGGGAAAGTGAGAAGTATGGACTAAGGACTTTCCTGGACTTTCCCGTATGGACAAATCTCAGTTTCTTTGAAAGATGATTGAAAAACTATGAGGAGAACAGAAGAAACTGCTTGAGTTTCCCACAACTTCATAGCGGTAATTCATTTCAAATGACTGAGCTGCCCTTGTCGATATCGAACTTTGTCCAGAACTCTGGGGATTTATAGGGTTTTATTCGGTGTTATTTGTGGCCCGCTGCTCGACTGGACCGGCCGGATATTGTCCCACAATCACAACATGTTTGCAAGGATTAATATAATTTTCCATAATTAGCTCCGAAGTAGACCCCAATCACCGAACCATTTCAGAAGAAAAGTTGAGTCAGATAATTAACATGGCATTTAATATTTCTAGCTTGTTTCGACAAAGCTATAAAATTTCGTCACAATTTGATGTCATTACTGGCAATCTGCATTTTCTAGCTGGGAAAAACAGTGGATGTGCCAATTATGTATTTCAGAGGTTTGAATTCAACAAATGTATTATTTCACCTTTTAAAATACATGATATTTAAATTTGTTTTGATTACAGTTCTATTTCTATAATAATAATGAAATAATGAGATAACATAACGAATCATGACTAATGAATGCTTCATTTTTAGTCCTTATTTACAGCACACTAGGGAAATGTCTCGTGTGAAAACCCGGTATACTCATCCGAGATACGTTTGGCCTGTTAAAAAACGAGAGGTAAGTTAACAAAAAATAAACTCACGAACTATTGGTTGACAATGTTCTCCGGTTGTTAAAGTTTTTCCATCAAGGGAATATTTAACAAAGTTTAGAAACGTTTTTATAGAGAAATGACCAAGAACTAATAACAGATAATGAAGAATTCGTTAAGCAAGTCATTTTAGATAGATTAGGACCAGCTACCATTCCTTTTGAAACTGGAATGCCATATGTTAGTCCTCTTAAGCAAATTGTCCACGAAAGGGGAGAGTGGACACATGGAACGATAAGAGTGGGTGTAGTTGCCAGAAAATTGGGATCTCATCCAATATGGGACAAGACGGGAAGAAAATGGAGAACTACACTTTTACAAGTTAGTTAAATGCTAATAATGACTGTAGTTTTTACTCAGATATATAAATAAATGTGGCGATAGTCTTGGAAGTTATTCTATGGTTTACACAGGTGACAGACAACCATGTCATCAGATATATTCCACCCGATGTGACTCAGAAGAATTACGGAAGCAGATTCAAAGAAGGACTAGGGCTTATGATTGTTGGTGCTGATAGCACTGATCCAACAATATTTACAAAAGAATATTGTGGCCTTTTCAATGAAAGTGGAACGTTGCCCAAAAAGAGGCTAAAACGATTTCCAATCACACCGAATGCTTACTTACCGCCTGGAACGCCTCTTTACGCTTCTCATTATTTGCCAGGACAGCTAGTAGATATTTATGGATACACGTAAGTTGCTTGCTAATATTAATTTAACCTGATTTTAAAATTGTTTAATTTCGCTTCTTAATGACGAAAACAATATTTTTATTATTGTTTATAGAGTAAGGCGTGGTTTTCAAGGAGTGATGAAAAGGTGGGGTTTCCACGGTATGCCGGCTACTCACGGTTGTACTAAATCTCATCGGAGAGGAGGAAACATCGGAGGTGGTGGTGAAAAAGGTCGAGTATGGCCTGGAACTAAAATGCCAGGTCACATGGGCGGAGATTTAAGATTTCTACGTGCTGTTCCGGTATAATATTTGCCTCGCCTGAAACTTAACATTATAAAAATCAGATTAGTCATTCAAAACTCAAATAGCAATGTGTAACTAATCGTTGACTATTTTTAACGAATATCATGGGAAAGAGTCTTATGGAGTTTAACAACAATTAATTCTTTTACGGAGTTCATGAAGAATTTTTTTGACATATAACTTCCCTCAGGTGTGAAATGTTCACTGACCTCTCGGCTTTGGGCCTTATTACCACTAGTGACTTATATAAATTAACTATGCTATACTACCTGTCTATTTTGTAACTAGAATTCATAGGCACGGACGCGGATTACTTATTTAAATACACCATTCTGTTAATCTCGAAATGGGATTTTTAAATGGTTTTCTTTTGGGTACAGGTACAGTAGTTAACATAAATGTCGTTTTGCCTGTAGATCTTGCGAATCAACACCAAGTATAACGTAATCTATGTGAAAGGCGATTCTATTCCGGGAGAAGTCGGTGCTTACGTAACTATTCGGGACAGTTTCGTTCGCCCAAAGTAACATGATATTTTATAATTAACAATAATATCAACAAGGGTAAACTTTAATTTAATTTACGCTATGTTTAAATGTTAGGGGAGAGTTTATCGTTCCTCCATTTCCAACTTATTATCCGGAGGAGGTGCCAGAACCGTTGTCAGAAGATCAGTGGGCTCCCGATATGCACAATTACGGGGACCCTTCAATAACCTTTGAGGAGAAGCGGTAGTGGTTTACTGTATGATAGATGGAGTTTTTTTTTAAACATCCGTTATTTGTTTGTTAGGGCATCATACTGTGTTACTTTTTCATTTGTAATTGTAGTTTAGAAAATGAGCTGAAATTATAGTCAATAAAAACAATTTTGTTCTTTCACTCAATTGAAATGGTATTTATTTCTTGATATCATCTACTTATTCGAGTTATTCGTATAAATATATAATAATAATTATAATAATACTGCTCATACCATTGCCTGTTTACTGTGTTTACATTTCTAGGCTTAGAATAAAATTTTGAAGGACATAGGTAAAACATCTAATTCAAAATTTAGAAGAGCAATTGTGCCAGTTTTCTCAAAATCGGGAACGGAGATGACTTTCACTCCATTCCAATTTTCTACTCCAAAAGAATTTTGATTTCCTATTGCAAATATATGAGGCAAAACTCCTTTTAGAGAGAAGAAATCCTCGCTACTCCCAGAACACAGTGGAATGACTTGTTGACTTGTAGGATTCAAATGAGACCATTCTAATAATTTCTTTCCCATTTGCAGTGGACATTTAATGCTACAAGACTTCATTGCGTCTTTCACATTCTTTCCACTACTAAGTACTAATTGGACACTTTCACTTTCAGGAACAGATATAGGTGGCTCGTAGTTTTCTAATGCGGGATTTGTTACTGAAACTTTGAGATTTGCTGGGTTACTTAATTTACGAAAATTAGCCTTTTGATTTGACTTCGGTAGAATCATGGAATGTATTGGTGGCTGCGGAAGAATCGGTGTGCACGTTGGTTCGTTGACTCCAGGAACGAGATAAACCTCCATGGTATCCTACAAATAAAAAAACACTGCATGAATGATGAACGAACTATGAACCGCCCTTTCTACAGTCTACAACTATACAGCCCCGTACCGTAATCTGTACTAGAGAGAGATATTGGTCCATTGAAAACGGACTGAAAGAAAAAAAAGCGGACTGGTAACGGCACTGCCATAGACATAGAATTCCACCATACGTAATGGTCAAAGTAAACTTACAGAAAGCTGAGAAATAAAATCGTCCACCAATTTAGCTGTTTCGGCCACCATGTCAATTGATTCAGTAGTATCTCGCTTCCTATTTGAACAGAAAACGTTGCCCAAAATAAACGCCCGAGTTTTGCGCTTGACTATGTGCTCCTGTTCTGCTGGACAACCTGTCAGTCCTTGCAGATATTCTAATAATAAGTTTCTGTGTATATAATCTTCAGCAAACCTGCCAATATGAAGGCCGGATAAAAATACCTGCATAAGTACAGAATGAAATTAAGAGATAATATATTAATTACTTACATAAAAAACATTTCTTAAATATGCAAAAATGGAAACTGGGATGCTCTTATTTCATTCAACTATCGAACAGTCCAAGTGATAATTAAAACGTACCATTTCTATATTGTGAAATTTTGAAACTATAGGCCAGACAGGCGGGGCAGAAGTTGGGAAAATGATATCTTCTACGATGAAACGTTTTTCTAAAATCGACCCTTTAATAGCGCACACGATTCCTGATACCATTTCGCGGTGTGAGAGATGACTTGGTAACTTTAGCTGAATTCGTGATGCATTGTCAATTAAAAATGTATTATCTTCGTTATCGGCTCCAAAAGACTCTTTATGCTGCATTGGTAAAGGAAGAACCCCGATTTTCTTACACATCTGTTGCATGTCCGAATAATTAACACGGTGATATTTCATGACTGCTCCTATTAATACTGCAAAATTCATATAAACCACTTTATTTAAATACCAATTTCCAAGGCCCAGGATAATTCTTTTCAACATTGTACAAAAAAACTGAATAAAATCAATTTTACCTATTGACTTGTGTGGTTTCGCTAACTCAACCTCAGTGGCAATTTGAGGCTCACATGAGAATGGAGCATTAGTTTCGTTTGAAGAAGATGCTAATATTAAAGATATTTTAATGTACTCCTGTACAGCATTGTGTATTTCACTTTTGAAATCAATAGTTGGCCATTCTAACCGTGCTTTTTCTTCAAGAAAGCTCCGAAAAATATTGATTCTGAACTGGTAAGTCTGATTTACACCTGGAGAATTTCTAAAATCCCGAGGAATTGCAGTGTTTTGCTCACTGTGATCCACAATTTCATATAATCCTACACGTCTATTAGCTTTAGTCAGTAAATGTTCCCACAGAGGAAACAAATTATCATGCAGTACTATATTGTTTTGGACACCAATATCATTTGCGATGCTAGAAAAATCCATTGTTCTTTCAACAGTCCTAAATTACTCTCGTTTTTAAGGTCTAGTCCGGATTTGAAACATAAAGACATGAATGTTTCTGGAAGTGGAAGATCAGACTTACTATTCCGGAAGTTGGCTCAAATGACACTCACTTACTTTCGCTCGCAACATCGCAATTCACGGCACGGTTTAGTTGGATTGAATGGAATCACTAGGCAGACAGAAGCCAAAAGTGAAAGTATACTTTCACCAAGCAGAGTCTAATGCATTTTCTTGAAATGTTACAATTACAATCTGCAAAATTGCAAGTGAATTGAGTATCATATAAAATATGCTAAAATGAAATGTATGGATTTATTACCAATGTTATGATAGAGAAATTCATATTTGCCTTGTCATTATCAGTATGCTCTTTCTTTATTTTGTGTACAATTATTTCGGATACATATATAGATTGATTTCTCATTTAGGATATAATAACGGCACACAAGCTATATTCTATTGCAAAATGTGAAAGCGAAAATGTGAAGAAAATTAACACTTTTTGTGTTTAAGTATTTAGTTAGCACCATTTAATTAATACTCACGGTACGGTGCCCTTTAAAGGTACAGATAAATATTATTTGCCCTTCTTTACATATTATATCAATTAGTCAACTCAAACAAAATTCCATGCTAATTTAAAAATATCTACGCTTAAGAATTCACAAGTTTAAAGCTCATACAGTTAAGTTTTCAATATAATTTCCATAGATAGAAAGAGACACGAGATTGTATCGTTTGGACCAAACAATAGTAATTTCTTGACTAACAATCAGACGTATAACCATTGAGGCATTTTAGTAGTATTACTTAGATGACACAACCTTTTACTTTGTAACTTGATGCATGGCCTGAGCAAGATATTCAACATTCTTTGTTGTGATTCCTACAATGGCAATTCGACCGTCCTTCGTCAGATACACGCTATGTTCACTGATCAGCTTTCCAACTTGTTCTGGGGTCATTCCAGTGAAACAGAACATGCCGATCTGGTCGGTGATATGAGACCAATCCTTTGTTGACCCTTCCTTCACCAGATTTGCCTTCAGTTGATTCCTCATATTGATAACACGATCAGCCATACCTTTCACTTCTGTCAACCTTAATTCAGAATTAATTGCATAATTATTGCTGATATTAATCTTTGACAGTCATTTATTATTTATTAGAAAATTACTTACCACTGCGCTCTTAGAGCAGAATCGTGTAAAACTTCCGCAGCAATACGTGCTCCATGAATGGGTGGATTGGAATACATAGGTCGAATTAGAATTTTTAATTGAGACATCACTGTATCAGCTTCAGCCTTAGAGCTGGTGACGAAAGAAAATGCTCCAACACGCTCACCTGTTTTAATTGCAATGCAACGCTAACATTTAGTGCACTAGCCTTATTGGGACATTTAATTTTAAACAGCTAACTTCATATGTACTCAGAAAGACAAATTGTGTACGCTTACCGTACAGTCCCATGTTTTTAGCAAAAGACTGAGCCAACGCAATTTGATGACCGTCTTTCAAAAATAATCTCACAGCAGCAGCATCCTTATTAATGTCACCTAGTTATTGTAAACATAAAATAGCATATTACATTCTCATGTGTGCCATTAATCATTGGATATACCATTTTATTTTAATTATGAAGAAATAAATAATAATTTGAAACAGCAAGATCACTTTGGTGCAGAAAATTGATTAAAGCATATCTGTATTACATATTCCAAAAATTTTATTTACCAGAAGCAAAGCCTTGATAGGCCATATCAAAGAAAGGGAATAATTTCTTATCCTTGATAAGCTTAGAGAGTTCTGCCCACTGTTCAGGGCGTGGGTCAACCCCAGTAGGATTATGGGCACAAGCGTGTAGTAAAATAATAGATTTTTCTGGAATTTTTTTGATGTCATCTAATGCTCCAGCAAAATCAAAACCGCAGGTTTTCGGATCGTAATACTTGTAAGCTTTTACTTGAAGCCCGGCGTGTTTGAATAGTGGTATATGATTTCCCCAAGTAGGAGCAGGTAAGTAAATATCTTTACTTCCTGGGAACCATTTTTCCAGGAAGGCTCCTCCAATTCTCAAGGATCCCGTGCCACTGATAGCTTGTACAGTAGCGTTCTAGGATTTATAATGAAATAAATATCAAGATTTTCAGAAAAAAAATCCAGAAATTACAAATAGTTAATTTAAAATATGTACCAGTCCATTAGCTACGTATTCGTTGTTGTCTCCCAAAGCGAGATTTATTGCTCCTTTGGTAAAATCAGCTATGCCACTAATGGGAGCGTATTCCTTGTCCAGTCCTTTCTTTGCAACATTCACTTCAGCCTATAGTATTGAACAAATACATCCAGTCCACTTTAGATTTTAATTACATATTATACAGCTCTTATGTTTAATAGAGATTTCGCGAATAGTGGTATTCAAAGCAGTTCGATCGAATACCACTACTCGAATTAATTCGAATACTCGGTATCTCCAGTGCTTAAGACGTTAAAACTCATTTGAGGTATTAAAAATTACCTGTTTGACACTAGGTAGAACGTAGGGCTTTCCTTGATCATCTCGGTATGCTCCAACACCTAAATTAATTTTCTTAGGATTGGTGTCTTTCTTGAAAGCTTCCGTGACTCCCAAAATTGGATCTGGAGGACCCATCTCTACACCGGACCACCATGATCTGTAACAATATCATTATATTTATGTTACCTTTTGTGACTACCGGTTAATTCAGTTATGTACTTTTAATAATAATTGCCTAATATAAATGCATGTATTTAAAAAAATAAAATTACCCTGCCCGAGCTCCAACAAGATTCTTGGCCTGACTCTTGTACAGAACATTGCAAATATTTCTGGAGTGCATTGTTGTTCGTTTTTATCTTGGCTCTTTATCCTACCGGCAACAATGATATAACAATATTATGAATATTACTATGAAGTTTTTGTAAATGCCAAAAGTGTATCAATAAAACTACACAACTGCCCTTGAACCGACTGGAAATGGGAAGGACAAGACAACAGGCAGAAAGAACAGTTTAATACTTTACTCTACTGAACTAGTACGTAAAGGGCAAGATATAGAAATTAGCATGTATAGGTAACTCTACATAATCCGAAAACTGTTATAAATGTGAAACAGCTTTATAGACGAGTGGCACTATGCATATATCCAGATAAGATAACATGCAGAAATAGATATATTTTTAAGCAGTAGTACGTACTTTAATAAGCATTTGTGAGATGTGTGCACTGTGCAGTGCACTTAACTTGTAGCATCACACAATATCTGCAAAAGAGTGTATCAGCGAGAGAGTAGTGGTAGCAATGCAGAATAATAGTGTAGCATGGTGTAGCTATACAAGCAAGATATTCAGCAGAGTCAGAGGCAAGTTCAGGACAAGGTCAATTTGGAGCACGAGACTCGGAGATGTGATATGAGCGAATCATGAGGATCGGCTACCGGCCGTAAGACAACTACATTGCTCAATCAAACTATATGTTACACAATACATGATGATATAATAGGAACATCAAGACGGAACATATCGACACAATCCACAGTCCTCAAAACTCTTCTACACTGTAAACATGTAAAGTCAGTAAATGCTACGAATACTACTGCATTACTATAAAACAAGCACTAAGTAAAATTCATGGAAAGACAAACTGTTATTCATTAAATTACAATATGTATACATAGAGTATAGACTCATGTCAAGTGCAGTGTTTTATTTGCTGAAACAGATATGAGGACAAGACATTTAACTAAAGTCGTGGTTAGAATGTGGTTGGTACAGTTTATTATAGGATTAGGATATTTCTCACTTTTCCCGTTCCAATCAAACATTTATAATATTTTTCATCATTAGAAGCTTGGTAGTCCTCTCATATTAATGATTAGTGCCATCATGTACTATCATTCAGCAGGTTATCTTTGTTTTGTACACCTACACGCCCACTCAAACCAATGCACACTCTCATGGCACAAGTGAGACCAATTACCGAACTAGGCTGATTGTATTCAATTGAAACAATTGAGAAATGATTTTGTATGTAAT
>JABASH010000635.1:0-36377 GCA_019776445.1 Tomocerus maximus | reverse complement strand
GCAGTAGCTTCCTACTCAGTCCACCATGGAACCTCTAATACCTTAAAGGTTACCGTGCACGATATCAGTGGTACAAGCAGTAGCTTCCTACTCAGTCCACCATGGAACCTCTAATACCTTAAAGGTTACCGTGCACGATATCAGCGGTACTAGCAGTAGCTTCCTACTTAGTCCACCACCTAACCTCTAATAACTGAAAGGTTAACATGCACGATATCAGCGGTACAAGCAATAGCTTTCTACTTAGTCCACCACCTAACCTCTAATAACTGAAAGGTTCCCGTGCACGATATCAGTGGTACAAGCAGTAGCTGATTTGAAGATACGTAAAATCGCTAACTGAAATACGTATGCGTAGCGTAACTTTTTGCCTTACGTAGAGAACTTGCGTTTCTTCAACTTAAAAGGACAACGCTTACTCTCAACTAACTGTCTATTACTAGCTAAATGCATTTTGTATTTCCTAAAATTACAAACAAACAAAAATCTGTCTCATCTTAAATGTAGCACTTTGAGAAAATCCACTATAGATATCAGCAATTTTGAAGTTTTCAGATTAGGTTTACTGTAATGCATTTTTTGGAAGAAATGTAAACATTTATATTTTAGGAAGTAAACAGATGCACATAAATGTGTGGTAGTTTTGCAACTATGTATGTAGCTCACATGTGCTACATAATCTAGAAATAGATGAATAGGTCGCTGCAGTATGTTTGAGATGTATGGGAAAATTCGTAACTTTTGTGGTATTTCAGTGTGAGTGACGTGCGTAAATTAATCTGTGGAATAATTTGTGAAACTTGCAGGAGGTGGTGGCGGGAGCACAATAACGAACGCCCAAGACCAATGTAACAAAACCGTGGGGATTTACGAGGAAGTGACAAGTCCGCAGGTGACACCAGAAAATTATGGCAAGTCTTTATTGTGCCATTATCGATTTCGCCCGTTCCGCCCGACAAACCTGCGAGATTGGGTCCTCAGAATCCGATTTACAAAATTCAAAGTGGGGCGTCTTCTGAACGACTCGTACTGTGAAAATGGATATATCCAGGTGAGATCAGCAAAACCCAGATCATGCCCGATAATCATTCATTGATTTCCATAAAAATTGATGATGTAGTGTAATGTATGCAAGATTCCATCTCATATCTCATCTGTCTATCCAAATTGGGTAGTTGGGTGCAACTGTTCTGCTTTGCATGCCAATCCAATTTAAACGAGCCCCTACCTCGTCCCCATTAAACGCATTCCAATTCCAGGCTAAAGCGATGTAAAACTAACAAAAGCATTGCGTACCTAGCACATGTGGAGATGGTAAAATTATTAGGGACTAGCTATGAATAAATCTATCTTACTGCGTACACTATGTATATCTGCATAAATTATTATTAGGGAGAAAGTAGTGGGGATTCTGTGGATATACTTTGGCATGGCAAGAGCCATTATTACCTCCATAACTTAAGATATGCAGACTGAAGGAGCGGAGAAAGATATCGTTAACTAATCTTATGGGCTCGTGCGGTTTCTTTCAATGTACGTTTACCCAGTCTCACGTCCGCATCTGAATATCGATCCACGCCAGATGAGTTCAATTCAACATATACATCATTCATTACTACTTTACGTTGATGGCCTACCATATCCATCTATTTTATTCCCATCCGCCCATTCCGAGACTGTGACAAATATATGAAATATGTTTCTGCTTAACGAACCGAAACGCATCTTTTTCTACAGGTCATTATTATTGCATGTCTCCCTCTTCCAATTTTTATCAAAGGAACAAAATCTCCTTACTATTTTTATTACCGAGCTATTCTATCTGTAGTAGCTTCTAGAAAAGATTCTTTGCCTGTCAGCTTTGTTACATTATTTCGCGTTGCATTATCTTGCATTATTATTATCTTGCAGTACTATTTTAGTCATTTAAAACAGGCACAAGACATGAGTTTAATGTTATGTCATTCCCTTTAATTTGCTAATGATTTTCCTTGGCTGCTAATTTGCTTCCTTTCATCCTATATACCTGTAGTATGTTTCATTTGAATGTCAAACCTTTCTTCGTGGATTGATTTAATTTCAACTGTAAGAAGTTGTAGACAGTGAGTGGTATTCATGCTGGCTTCTGTTCAGGTTCCCCCTTTTGGTATTGTGTACTCAACTCTCCTGCATGTGAGAACTAATGCGCAGTGATAAAGACGGCTAAGACAAGTTCAATTCACTCCGATGCTTTCTCCAACTCAAAGTCGCCGTCACTTTGCGTAGAAAGTAATTTCTACGTTCCGACCGGGACTTTCTCTCACCATTCTTCCGTCAATTCTTTCTCTTGCTTCCCAATGTATTTCCTTCCCTTCCTTCCTTTGACTAATACCAACTGTTCAACTTAATGGGCTTTATTTCTAGTGTTTCCTTTCACCTACAGTTTATTGCTTTGTGCTCTGTAATGAACTTAGTCAATATCTATATCCTCCACCTTTCCTATTCATTTCACTTAAGCCTACAGACTCAATGTAAATACTATAACTCAATATGACTTATATTTACTTACACTTTGTAGTTCCATCCTCAGAATACTTTCTTTTGTGTTGTAAATAATATAATATCCTACATATATCCCCCAGATTAACTACTAGTCACTAATTATATTGTTTAAATTACCGATATACCTACTCATGATTGCATTTACAACACTCGAATTTGTGCTTACAGTGTATTATACAGACTAGATCAGTTTCAAACTGTCTGTAATTTTATCGGTATCATAATTCAAGAATTTCATTAGAAAGGGGAAAATTTTTTCATAATCTACTGCACGGGTTTCCATAAATATAAATCTTTATATTCGTGGTTGTGATTGTTGTTTCAGGATCTGGGGTTTTGAGCACGGGCACATGGGAGGTAAAATTTATATCCACCCATGAGTTTACGATCTTTTAAAGTGAATATCTTTAATGCAAACAACGAAAAGGGTTTACTTTCAGTTTAGCAAAAGTATTGCATTTGAAAACGTATCTCCGTATTCACCAACAGCAGTGAAATGGATGTAATATTTCAAGCGTTTGGTGCGTAAATCGTAGGAATACATTTATTGAAATGCGAAATAGTGAATTAATTTTATTGTGACATATTTCATTGGAAATATGGGTATTTCCTCCGTTTTGGGTTCGTTGAAGAGGAAAAGTATCTCAGTATCTGTCTCTCGAAAAGATATAAAAGGAAGTAGCGCTATTATCCTAATATAGTACGGTTATATAGTAGGATAGTACTGCCCATCTTGCTTTCTTCTCATATGTGTGTTTATTGTACAGTAGTTTACGAAGACTCACTTAAAAACACACATGAAGTGTTTTGAAAGAGAAGATTCAGTTGCACTTGTAAACACCCGGACCGGACTGATAAACAACTGTTTATGTCTGTAGGTAGTTGAGAAAGTTCACTGTAATAGATAGAGAACCAACTGCTAAGTTAGACATTTCTACACGAGTTTAGATAGTCGACAAGGAAAACCATATTCACTTCTTGAATAAGGAAAAAGACATAAATCTGTGAGCTGAGTGCGGAGGTTGGCGGATGGTGAGAAAAGGGAAAAGCTTAACAATATAAAAGTTTGAGAGTCAAGTCGGGGTTTGGTTCATAAAACTGAGATGTTTCAGCGGAAAGAAATGTTTTTGCTATTTGAAAACATTGGACAATGTCTTCTGTATTATTGTTTTAGCTACTTTCTTCGACTCCAATATAGTTGAACCTTTTGTGTAGTTCTATAGATTGTGAAACGCAGTTAATAGACATATTCTTATACTCTGTAACGAACCCCTCATGCTTCGTTGCATAATAAGCTTGTTGAAATGCCGGAAGTGCTATAGAAAAATTAGATTTCTGAAAGACACAAAGCACTACTGTTATTAAATATAAGGATTATGCAAATGACAACAACTGAAAATAAGATATAGCATAAAAGAGGATTTTCTTTCCGATTGTAGTACTGAATTAGAACTCTGTATAAGAACAGTATAGCATGTGAATTGTTGTTTTCAGATGGTACTTACAGCTGAATATATTATTATAATGAGTATAAGATGAGTGACATGGGCAGAGTACTGGAAGGAACTCCTAAAAAGGGTAGACGGTAAGAGAAAAGGTCTAAAACCAAGCAGCGGAGCGAGTCATTGTAAAATATGAATTTTTTACTCGCGCCATTATGTTCTTTTGGTAGTAAAACTGTGTTTTACATGTTGGCAGTCAAGAAAAGGAATTGAATGGTGTAAGTAATGCTATGTGACTTTTTGATGTAGTAGAGGTTAACAAGAAGTCATTCAGTCTTCTCATTCCCTTCTCCCCCTTCATGCATTCTCCAGCATTCTTTTCCACCCGATCGTATCATAAAGTTTCCCTCATGGGGAAAGCACAAAACTTGGTACATTTTTAATGAGATTCGCATGTACTTCTGGCTTTTTCATCTCAACTTAGTTCAACTCAGTGTGTAAACTAAATGCAGCTCTACTTTCAAAGAACATGCAGACGATTGCAGACAGAGAGCCAATCCGAATCATGCTAAGTAAATTTCACTACATGCTCCTTACAAAAAGAATATCTTACTTTACGGCAGGCGTTACGTTACGTAATGTCTTGTGTAGGTGTAATTCTAATGGGATGGTCGTAAGTGTAAGTGGAGAGAATTTGTAAGCAAGTTGTGCAATATTATGCCAACGCAGAGCACAAAACTTTCTTTATTCTTTTCTTGGATTTCACTTCAGATGAACCTGCTAAGTGCTTCACTCTAGTCGGAACTCAACAAGACAACTCCCTCGCTTTCTCGCTTCCCGTTCCCAACTTCATTCCTATAGATTAAAATCCTAGCATTCATTTCAACTAGCACAGATAGCCAAGTTCCCAGCCATTTCACTCCTAAATCACATTGTCTCTTCATTTTCCTCCATTTAATGTTACACATTAGGAAACACATTATAACTACCGTAAATATTCTCTTTCCCAACTACAGTAGGGCAAGAAAGTGATTTTAAGTAGTGCTTTCTCTTTTCTTACACATTGCTCAATTTCCCTAACTTTCACCACACCGATATTTCGTTTGTGATGATTAAAATTGTGGTGAACGTATCGGCGAAAGGTTGGTGAAAGTTTTCGATGGAGTTAGGCAGAAAGTTAGGGAAGAGAAAGTAATCTGTAAAGTCACTTTCTTGTCATACTGTATTTAAATCATCTGTACTAGAAACGCATTTATTTGCTTAACTTCTCTTATAAATGAGAACTCCTTTAAAATGGTACCTATCCAAATTACTACGCTACAATTACGATTGCTTAAGTTTCCTATCTAATTAAATCCTTTGATCTTGATACCGTGCATGAGTGCCAGATTTCTCAGACGGACATATCCAGAATACAGCTTCAAGTTACAGACCGACATCAGACCGACATTAAATATATACACAGAAAACAAATTACGTAATAATTTATTTTAATAGGATTCAGTTTAGTGTACATTAATTAACTTACTATTAGTAGATGTATTTAAAAGATGAGAAAAGAGATTTCATATATCAAAAGTATTTTATGGGCATAAGAAAATTGTGGCTACATAAATAAATGTTTTGAGATATCTAACGTTATTTCTTGAAAATTATGGTCTTAAAGAAGTTGTCGACGGCCCACAAATTACAGACATATATAATCACGTAGCATTTTGTTCAAGGGTCATGCGTTTAGGATTAGATACTCTATTTATGCATCTGTCTGTCCGTGGCTGACCATAATTTATATGTACATGTACCCAAGGGAAAAATTACTTGTGAAATTATATGGTACAGCAAAACAAAACCGCATGGATATAATAATAGTTGGTAGTGTTGGATAAAATAAAAGTCAGGGTGAAGGAATTGGCGTTAGAATAGATATAGAATGTGGGAAGGAGTGAATGGGAAACGAAGTAGATAAAATATATGTGACTGTCGTATTTATATGCGTGTAACTGGAGTGAAGATAGAGGAAGGGGAGGATGGATGTGATGTGTGAAAGATACCAGCGGTAATGTTTGCTCATTTTTTCTCCGGATTCCATCTCTTTCGCTCCACTTTCTTAGCAGACAGTAAGTAATAAGGTTATCACACTTCTCCCATTCTCTCGTCAAGTCTGCCTGGCCCAGCATTATTTGGAATCCTCCTACCAATCTGTAGTAGTGAATACGGACGTTTTCTTGAGTCTATATTGCTGTTTTGCCCTTTCTCCGTCTTGTTTTCTCAAGCGGAGAAAAGGAACTAGCTAGGCAACTTATTTGGACTTTTCTCTGACAGGAAACAAAAGAGAGTTGCTATACGTAAAAATTCCTCGAGTTTTTCTTCTTCAGCCTACATACCTCCTGATAATAGCTGAGCTCAGAATTCGAGAAAATCATAAGAGCTGGCTCACTGACTTCACTTGGCTCACTCTTTTCTTCTAGGTATTTTGTTTTCTTTCCTTTTCTAGCTTGGTTAGCTTTTTGCCGGCCATGTACTAAGGAAATCAAGCATAAATGCGTCTGCTTTTGATAGAAGAAAAGGAAAACTCACGTTGACTACTCAAATAATCCCATTCCTTGTGTACTTTTATTTCTTATATGATTTCTAGACCGTTTCGTCCATTTCCGCCTGTAGTAGTGTCTATAGTAAACTTCTAACAAGAGGACATGACATTCAATTTATTCGATCATGTTTCTCATCCATGCTTGAATTATCAAAGAGAAATCTACAGTTAAACAAGCCCAGAATGTACAAACATTTATTTTACTTTTAAATTCACCCTTTGGCTGGCTTCTTTGAAGTCATTTTTCTAGACTCGAGTATTACGCATTGAACTGTCAAACATTAATTTCCAACTTATTAAAACAGTATGTAATTGGTGCAATTGAGATCTGTATTGGTGTAGATAAATTTTGTTTGCTTTGCCATAGACATTTTTGAAATTGGTTGAGATTGTTTCTGCACGAAAGTGGATTGAGACCGGAGGAATGAAAATAAAGGTTGTACAAGAGACAAACAATAGAGGAAATAAGGAAAGTCTGTATACAGGAGAAGGAAAGATAGAGAACAAGATTAAATAAGGAAGTTGACAGTGGAGCATATTGCTTGCTTTTCTCATTATTAAATACATTCACATCCAGTTTACCATCAGCGAAAACTAGAGTTGCCTCTTGAAGACTTGACTGTGACAACACTTGGTCGGATATTTGATTTTCTCTGGAAAACTTAATATCTCTTGGATGATGTAATTGAGAATCTGCTGGTTGGCCAGAAAATGTCGAGAGTAGTAGACTATGTACATAGGAGAGACTCAAATCCACGTTCTTGGCAACCAGCAGATCAGCAACACAATGTTAATGTGTTACATGCCTTATCAGTACAATAAGCTGTATTATTCACTATCAAACAGCAGAACCTTTCCTATTATTATTGAAGCAGTATAAAGTACGGAAGAAGGAATGCTTACTTAACTGGGCTTAACTCTCTCTGGTTTCGTTCTCCCTGGTTTTGCTTTTAGTTAGTTGGATACCACAGGGCACGTACACCACATAAGTAAGTAGAAAGGAAAGCTCACTCCAGAGAGTGTTCAGAGTCCACAATTTTGTTGTGCATAAACGGAGCAAAACTTAGGAAGGTCGTAGTTCCTAGTGCTTTTTGGAATTGTGATACCTCTTCACTTTGATTCCCAGCCTACAGACCTTCCACATAATGAATTACTCGTTTTACATCATCGTAGTGAGTCAACTCAAATCTTCTAGTGCTCTTACTAAACCCTCTTTAATATCAAACTCTTGAATAAATAATCAAATGATTGTCATACTCAGATGCAAAATGACTTGGTTCAAGGAAAATGGCTTTTGATATGAAGGACATTGTATAACCACTGCACTCAGGCAGTAATGCTAAGTCTGATGTGCATAGAGGACTACATCCTAGATAAAAATGATAAAGAAAACTAACCGGAGAGCGCTTTAAGTCAATTACCTATCAGCATCCTGGAAGAATCATATTTACTATCCAAAATAGTCATCATGCAAATCTTGTTTCGGAAATTGTTTGACAAATAGCAATCTGACAACATAATGCAATTTTTCGGAGGCTTTGATTTGTACTTAATAGTATTACAGTTACATACTCCATTGAGCTTTCGAAAAAGTTTGGCACATTTTAGCAATCTAGCAAAATCATTCATGATGGAATAATTATTCCAGGGTAAATAATAAATACCGGCTAGGCAGCTTTTTTACATAAATATTATCGATTGAGCATTTGTATTCCACGTGCCTGATGTAAGAGAAATAATTAAATCTTAATCTTATATCAACAGATGCAATATATGTCGAAAATGGTTGGTTGGTTCCCAATAATCAAATGACCCAACTGAATCTGGCAGTAGACTCTATGACAAATTGTCAATACTGGGAAATCTAACGGTAAATCAATAAAATCTGTACTGCTACTACTAGGTCGGGATTTGATAGCTGAATGATACACTGCAGAGATCAGTTATAAAGTCAAAGGGGTTAATTATATAGTAGGAGGAGACGTGCGTGGGCATCAAATAGAAATCATTCCACTTGTATCTACTGACATGTTTTGTGTCAAAGAGGCAGTAGATACGTTTGATCAGCACGAAATGCAATTTTCAATTACATTATAACAGAAGAACGCCTATTTAGAAATGGTGTTCTGATCCTAGGACTGATAAAAAGGGAATCTTCGTTAATATGTATGAGTTCATGGGAGATGAATCAAGATTAAAGTGGCTGTGCAAAGATAGCAAACGTAAACAGCAGTTGGTTGTGCTATGCATTATTACATTAGATAATGTACACCTCAGTACTTATGCTGGTGGCTCTAGTCAAAGTGTCTTTCTGTTTATCCTACCCATTTACATCGTTCAGAGCGCTTTTTCCAGAGAACAATGAGTCGCGGGGTATTTTTCGGGGACATGGAGATTCTCCATGAAGATAATTCGATAGACTAGAAGATTTCATGGTCCACGAGCTAGAGCATCGATGCATTCGGAAGAGAGAAGGTAATCCAATAAGTCTTTTCTACTTACACACTTTCTACTCTTCCCTACTTTCTATACACTACACGAAGATCATAGGACTATGTTATACCTACTATTGCCATCTTACTATAATAAATGATTTTCTAGAACACAAACCTTCGGTGAAAGTACAACTTTCCCTGAAATATTTTTTCCGGGTAGATACTAGAAACCTTCCGTTGACAATGATGAATTATATTTTTAACGATGTATCACTTCACAGAGATAAGGTAAACAAATTACTTTTCATTTTCAAGTTCTGATTCTACGTATAGGTATGGTTCCTACCAGGAGCAGCAGACACACAACCTGGTTTTAAGAATCCTAGCACGACAAAACTACTGTTTCGTAAATTATGGATATTTTAAGTGCACACAAACATAAATAGTTAATATTTAAGGAAAACATACCGTAAAAATTGAAATGCCGAGGCAGCCTAAAATACTCTGTCTGTAGAATCAACATTTTTATTTTCTTCTCCTAAATTCTACCAAAGTCTCTTAGTTTATTATCCCAAGCATAGCCAAATGCAATGATACATTTAGAAATGAGTTTTTTCCTATCTTGGAGAGAAAAATACGGTCAAACTTTCTAAATTCTACCAAAGTCTCTTAGTTTATTATCCCAAGCATAGCCAAATGCAATGATACATTTAGAAATGAGTTTTTTCCTATCTTGGAGAGAAAAATACGGTCAAACTTAGTAAAAAAAAGACTTTTATGAGTATGGCTCATTTCCATAATTACCTCGTTACTTGAATTGTGAAATGAGTTAGGTACAGTCGCATAGATATGATAGTACTACTTATAACTATCACATTTATATTTGTGTAGTATAATGTTACAAGTAGAAGTGTAATTTAGAGATGACAATAATGCTCTGAAATGTATGTGCCCAAGGGATGGTAATTTAATTTTTACGGTAACTGTTTTATTGAAGAGTTAAAGTCTGTTGTGGAGTCTGTCAGGATAAAATGCTGGGTTTGGAAATGGTAGCAATAAGAAAAGTTTGTAATTACCCAAGATAGAAAGTACATGGATATTATACAGAAGAGTATGCAGAGTGTATACTTTGTGTATAGGTATGGCTGAGAATAAAGGATTTTTGCTGAGAGCCAGTGGAAATGCAGATAGTATCCGAAGTTTAATTAACTCCATTTTGTGCTTCTTCATTCGCATTCTCACCAGAATTACATTTTACGGCCCATCCCGTTCCCCACGGTTGAGAAAGTAAGGAGTACAGAATTCCATTTGAACTATTAATGCGCAGTGTAAACTTGTAGTAGGACCTTGAAGCTCTAAATCCGCAGCGCTCATCTTTCGTCTGCATTAATGTTTAATAGGTTCATAGAGAGGCAGTGATGCGAATGTCAGTAGAAAACTCACTGAAAGAACGAAATAAATAGATAGCAAGTAAGAAACTTTCGGTCCAAGGAAATTTATTGTAGGAAGAGACGAGAAAGGCCGGGCGACAACGACTCTCTATAAAACGGTTACTTAGACTCACTCAAGGATTGCATAAGGAATGAGAGAGAACTTGTCCCGACATCCAGTGCAAAAATTACATTTTCTTCATTACTAGCATTTGCTGTCTTGTGACACTATTAGTTACATTGGGAATACTTACTGCAAGCCAATAACCACCAGTGCCCTAAAGACAGTATATTGGAAACTAAGTCTCTCTAAGACGTGCTTTCTGCTGTGCAACTGAATGCAAGGAAGACTAATGCTGTCACAGCTCTGCGTAAATGCCCAGATACTTAAGTGTGTGATGATAAAGAAAAGTTGAATTGAGTCGGGTGCTGTAGATTTCAAAGGAATTCAACTATGAATGACTTTCTCATTTATTTTATTCCTAAGTAGGCCTTCCTTCAGAATGTCTCCGAAAGTCATCTTCCTTCCTCCACCAGTATAAATTAGTATTTCCAGCTATAAAAACATTCCTTGGGAACGTAACTCCTTGTAGTCTAGCCAAAATTGTCAAGAACAAGAGATTTCTCTATGCACTATACCTATTTACACTTTTTATATTCCTACACTCATATACTAAGTACTAGTAGCAGTAGTAGCAGTCTCGGTTCGCCCATTCTTTGGCTTTATATCTACTATTTGTAATGGTGTGACGGTGAGAGTGTCTTATCTTGTCTGAACACGCTTCCGTGCTTCCGTACACGGTTTCTTTCATATATAAACATAATATTTGTTAATGTGCTCTTTCCCTACACAGTCAATAATGTACTTTTTCTATGCCCATTTGTACATTGTAGTATGTACAATAGTAAATACCTCCGCAAATACATAGCTATTCAAGGATATTATTTTACTACAAATGCCTTGTGTACAATGTTTAGTATTACTTCCTCTTTTTCGTTATAATTTCTAGCCTGTGCTCATATAGATCCTAGCCTAAGATTTTGTAGTGCACGATGTAATGTAAGACATGTAAAAATGTTATATAAGTAAATGTGAATGTAAAATCCCCCAAGGAGCGCTGTGATGGAGGTCGGTTGCCTCTCTGATTCTTTGCCACTGTGAATGCCATGGTATATGTCGGCAGACGAATGCATGTATGTATGTAGCACAATGAAATGATGGCGGTCCTCGTGGTTTTCCTTTTGCCCATAGGCTTTTGCAATCTATTGCTTCTCATAGTAGCCATGTATTTTATGGTATGCTACTGCAATTCTCGGCTGGTGAATTGCGTTTTTGCTTCCTTTGGCCTCGGCCAAATACATAGGGCTTAAGGATAGAAAAACTATGTAAGCGAACAGAGAGTTCATGTTCTATGCGTGTCGTTGCTGGATAGCTCCAAGCTGGAACGGACGGAACTTACAAGCATTTCTCTGTATTTATGTGTACTAGTTCCACAGTGAGTCCCAGACCAAACTCCTCGGTACACCAGACGACTTTTTTTCGGGTTTCATTTGACTTGACGGCTTCCCTTAGCTTACCTCCCTTTGACTTCCCACAGTTCTTTCTCCACTGCCTTCAGCTCAATTCGCTTTCCCTTCGGAGGTTGACAAGAAGATTATTGATGAGAGGCCCGGGACGCATTACTCACAAGTGACGTACTCCTAGTAGGGAAACAGACTCTTCCCTTTTACTATGCACTGTTCTAAATATCCCAACTCAGCTTCTAAGGTTGTTAAATTGAAGCAAACATGAAAATATAGGATTAGATGCACACCCAACTAACAAAACACCGCAGGATTACATAGCTCCATAAAACACGCACACTGTACCACCACCAAATGAAACTTGCACGGGTTTCTCCTGACTTACTCTCTTATCAACGAATAAAATCCTCCTTCTCACTTTTCTTTCTTGCCCTCTCTAAGGTATAACATATTTAAGACTGCTTTCCTCCAGAAATCCTCAAAAATAAACATCTTTTCCTCGCTCTCTCCCCTGAAATATAAATTCTCGGCATTCACAATACATGCGTATATCTCGAAACCTAAGAACTTATAAATATTATCTACATTAGTGAGGAAGACCATCACGCAGACACGAAGATATGAATTCTACTCTTAAATACATCTTGGGTTAACATGCACAAAATATCAGGACTAAATTGAATGAAAATTTTACTCGAAATAAATGTGGAAGTGGAAGCTGTAGTCTCATACATTATTGATGACTTCAAATGTTCCAGCCAAGAAACTTGCTAATTTAGAGAAAACTCGTTTTCTTGGAGAAAATAAATAAACGTAATGGAAAATCAGCCTTTGTTCTATTTTGTCCGACTCCGTATTTTATGCCTACCTACATTAGAACTGTACCAAGAATTATAGTGGGACTACCGAATAAAAGTATAGGGAATGGATTAGCGAAGTAAATTGGCGGTATTTATCCGTTTATTATTCTGATTGCATTGGGATTCACTTATCCATTCTTAATCAATATTCGGAGTAGGATCTTGAGATATATTATCATTTCTTTTGTAATTGGCTTTCTATCTGCAAGTGACAGCGTCTACAATATTTGAATGCAGATAAAAGTTGGTATCAGAAGGGACTTTAGTTAAGTATTCTTAGCAGGTTGCTTGGGTTAAGAAGTTGATGTTCATTTAGAAAATGGTATAGGTAGTGTACTTAGTAGGAGTACCTAATAGTGTCTGGCGACCACTTTCCTCTCTGACTTCTTGAAAAGGACAAAAGGGAAAACTTTTGTTCGTACTACATATGGAGGGCTTCGGATTAGTTGAGTTGAGTTCGGATAGTGTGGTTCGCTGAAGATTCAGTTTTCCAACTCTTCGCATTGATACTGCTGGAGAAACTGTAAGTGTAAATGTAGCAAAAGTTAGACAGGGACTGCTTTGACTTTTGTGGAGAAAGTTGCCGGAATTCCCTTGACTTTTTACTTTCTTTCTTCACGGTTTGCTCCTTAAGTGTTCTTTCGATTTGGATTTGACGCGGAAGTCAGTTTTATTTTTATTATTTCCCTATACCTACTCCCTGCCCAGTCCTGACTCAATACTCAGAGTATCTGTAGTATCATTTCAATTGATTAACTTTCCTTTAGTGTTAATATAAATATTTAATTCAATTCCTTCATTATTAGCAGACAGATTTGTTAGTAGAATTCCTTTATGTTAACGTCCACCGAGTTTATCCGCTTGGGAGAAAGCTAAATGCACCTTCGCTTTGAAGAATAGTTTTCTTGCATCAGAAATTCTCGCCCTTCACTTCCCATCCGAGTTAAGCGTTAAGCGTCAGTTTGTCGCATCAGTAGCCATATAAATTATTACATTTTACAGACAGATCCTGACTGCTGTATGTTTTGTGCTGCACAATGCACTTACAATGCTTCTCTTGTGTGTGAAAAGTTTTTTGCCAAGCAGGGCATGTCTTATCTCCTTCATTTTATGTTCTTTCATATTATAATGCTTTCTCCCGGTAAAATGTATCCATAGAGTCAGGGAGTATGGAGAACATTTATCACCGCCGACATCTGCGAATTTTTATACGCCTTTTAGTGCCTGCTACTTTCTATCTCCACCAATAGTACTGATATTTCGGGAGAGGATCGTCTGTTAGCAAGTGTTTTAAAAACCATTGTGTAAAATGCCCTGAAAAGAAAGCAGTATTAACAAAAATTGAGATAAATGAGAATGGCGAGAATAAGTTATCCCATAAATTAAAATAATTTTGCATGTATAAACGCTGATTCCCCTAATGGTACTTAGTACTACTACAAGTTATAACAGATGAATGGTCGGAGTATGAACGTAGATAAGCAGAACACTTAATAAATCTGGAGAAAGTCATTAGCCTTGAGAGTGATACATTACGAGAATATATTTTACAGGGATGAATTGGAGTTTCATGTTTGAATAAATAATTTTGTTTTGCGTAGATCATAGATGGAAATGGGAAGAGTGGACTAAGCAATCGGAGGGAGCCTGGGAAATTCTGTGGAGAGATCGAGCAGCCCCAGACGTTTATTTCAGAGACGAGCGTGGTCCGTCTTGTATTCTACGCGGAGAATTTCACGGAGCAGACATACTTTCGTTTCGACTCTCGGGCTGAACAACAATACGAAGTTTATCTCCGCTATGGTCAACATCCGGAACTTTATCCGAACCGACGGGGTGAGGTGAGTGCTCAACAAATCGGAAAGAGGAGATAGTGAGTGAATGAAATGCAGAAGAATGCACAAGGACATAAACAATATGAACAAGATTAGACAAGAGTCAACTGTTGTTGTAACAGAAGGAGAGGAAATTCATATTTAGTATTAGTAATAATATTTGGGATGTGTGTCCCCATTATCCTATGACACAGGGTTGAAAGGAAGGATATTTAGTTAGAAACGCCAGAAAGACTATCACAATTTCCACAAAGCTATGAACCGAGTGACATTGGTGATAAAGTTTTGTTATTTAGTTTAGTGGAAGCAGATGTGAGAATTTAGCTATACATAATGCATGAACCGAGTGGGTAGATAGACAGAGCGGAGAACAGTGCAATGTCACTATTATCTAGAAAGGTTTAGTGTGTACTGGAAGGGAGAGTGTCTCGGGAGCGGATGTGATGTGGCGTGGGTGAAAGCTTTCTCCGTGAGTCGAGTTCAGAGCTGAGGCTTAGATTGCATTTGCATTTGATTTTCCAGGTGGTGCCGAACACATATTGCGAGCGGGTATTCCGGGATTGTCGTATGCAGACTTGCTACGTGCAGTCGCCAGCCTACCCGGGGATTTACCCAAGAAATTTACATTGCAAATATGCTTTGAACACTCGTCTCCCGTTCACGAAGCTACACATTGAAAACGAAGAGTTCAATGTGGATGGTCAGCGCTGTGAGAATCTGATGCTGTGTCCAATGAAAGCCATCGGTTCTGACTGTCCCAATGATTACATCCGAATTTATGATGGCAAAAATGAAAATAGTCCGGTGATCGGCACGTTTTGTGGAATGGGGAAATTTCCTTACTCCATCATTGGAACGGGCTCGGATCTTTTTGTCGAGTTCGTCACGTCCGCGGCGGGACCCTTACTCAACACGGGCTTCCATTTCAACGTGGCTCATTGGCCAGGACATGTCGAGACTGTCGGGAAAAAGAATGGCACTTGTGACTGGACATTTACAAGCACAACTCTCGCCAAGTCGGGAGATAAGCAGGGACTCTTCTGGTCTGTCTCACATTGGTATCCGCCTCACACAACGTGCACATACCTGATGGTGGGGAAACCCGAGGAAATCGTTCGACTGTACTTCCCCAGTTTTCGGATCGAACGGATCGAAGCGCCCATCAGGAAGTGGGACGGCGAGTGCGGAGAGTCACTCACAATTTATGACGCCAGCTGGGCCGACGACTCGAAAATTATAAAAACTTTTTGCGACACTTTCTCGAGACCACTGGAGAAGTTTGATTTTGTGTCAACATCCAATGCTCTCTTTGTTCGCTTCGAGTCCAAGACAGGCAGCTACAGTGGCAGTTCTCTCTACTACTGGGCACATTATGACTTCTTCAATAATAGCCATTATGGCGAGTCTGTGGCTGGCACCCTTTGTGATGAAGTGTTCGCCGCTTGGCAAATGTCCGAGGGAAAGTTTGCATCTCCTCTCAATACCCTCGTCTACAAGGCTGATGAGAAGCCCATCATCTGCAGATTCCGATTCGTCTCTACTAAAAGACTTTTTGCCAGGGTTATCATCACCATCAAAAACCTCAACTTCAAGTACAACCAGGACTCATGCGTTAATTGCTGGACGGACCGAGTTGATAAGGTAAACATTTACGCTATTACTGTGCCGTTACTAATGCATCATTTCTTTCCAGTATGATAATTCAGCTGTAGTTGTTAGCTGTTAGCTTACCTCTCTATTTGTCACAATTTGAAAATTGACAATCTGAATTACTTTAATATTTAATCACGTAGCACATTATTTTATATGGATGGTTAAAATATATTTCAGCCAATTTTATCAATATTATTGATTTTTTATGTACACTATATCGCATGTTAAATATATCTTAAAAATAGAAATCAACTTTAGCAATAGTAATGCAGGTGGGTGAGTTGAAGCAGTAAACTGGAATAGGTATTCTTGGCTCGATGTCTACAATGTATAAAGATTATGCAAATTAAATTGTACCTGTTGAAATTGCAGATTATTTTATATGGATGGTTAAAATATATTTCAGATGTTTAATTTGCGAATTTTATCAAATTGATTTGTCATGTACTTACATATTTATCCCATGTTAAATATCTGAGTACTGTAAATCGGTTGAAGTAAGGCAGAATAGTTCTTTGTGGCTCCTGAGATGTCTGCAATTGATAAAACTGCTTGGGTTAGTGTTGGGTTAGTGCGGAACACGTTCCTAGATTGGGGTTGCTGGTTGAAAAGTGGTTTCTGTAAAGTTTGTTGTTGTATTCCATTAGGTGACATTGATGGATCCGTTAAGAAATTCATCAAGGATGTGTCTGTGCAAGGAGAATCAAGGGCAATTCAGCTACCCGGTCACACTGATTTCACAGGGAGAGGAAGCGGAGATGTCTTTGCGTGTGGATTCTCGTCACGCACTCGCGAACTACTTTAAGTCGAATGTGCCCATCTTCGAAGGGTCGTACAAATTCATTCATGGTCCCCTATGTGGGCCATCTGAGCTTGGTCCAAGTGCTGACGGGAAATTGAAGTTTCCATTTTATTACAACCCAGCTCTGAAAGATCAGCCAGTATCTTGCATCTGGGAATTGAAAATTCATCCAGAGAAAGACCTTTGGATCCATTTGGATAAATTGGTGTTTTCCGTATCGAGCAAGTCGTGTGCGGATGCCAAGTTGGAGCTGTACCTTCCATCCTCTCCCGCATCGCCATCTCCGGCGGCAGGAGGAAGCAGTTCGTACTACAACCCTGTGTCGGGACTCCCACCTTTCCACTCTCATCCTCAGAAGCAGCAAAATCAGCCAATTCTCAATTTGTGTGGTGATTCCAATGTAGGTGATCGGAAAACGGAAATTTCGTCGAAGCTCCCTGTCCTCTCGGCAAAAAAGCTCCAACAGGGAGGACCACTCACAATCAGACTCGAGGCGTCTGCTGCATCCAAATTGCATTTCGTGATCTCATGGACGGAGGTCACTCTTCTCCCCAGGAATCCCGACGGCACTCTCATGATTTCCAAATTAGAGCAGAAAACTGAAGAGTGTGGATTCATTTGTCCGGGACCTGAAGGTTTTTGTATAGCCAAAGAGCTCATCTGTAATGGTGTTCAAAATTGCCCGAGTAATTCCACCGGGCTGCATGACGAGTCAGAGGCCAAGTGTAAAGTGACTGGTAATCAATTTATTGTCTTCAATGTTCATCTCAACATTAGTTGGGTCACAGCGGCCATCGCTGGGGGCTCCGGAGCTTTACTCCTCTGTCTTTGTTGTGTTTTGTGTTGCCGCTGTTGTCGGCGAAAAGAACCAGAAGACTATTGAGACCATTTACACTCCACGTCTTATCGTTTTCTCGTACAAACTCTGGATGTCAAAACATGTGGAAACAAATCGCTGCCAACTTATACTGCACTGTCATTAAATACAATAAACTGACTCTTTTATGCAATTCATCATCGAAATATCAAGTAGTGGGAGTGACTACCTTTTTCTATCCTAGGGAACTATAGACAAATAGTATAGTCGTATATCTGTACAAATTATCATGAAAATTTTCATACTTAATGTAGTTACCCAATTCTACTCATTCCTGCTGTTCATAGAAAATGGAAAACCTAACCTCACACAAAGAAATACTGCCTATATCAACGGAATATTATATATCCTACCAAAATTCAAATGTTTAATCCGATTAATTAGCTTCTATCTAGTTAAAACTTTGTTCACAAAGAAGCTCGAGGGTATAGGTACTCCAATTAAGAATCATACAGGTGAAGTCCTGCTAAGTAGCTATTAGCCATATAAATATGCAAACCTATATATAGTAGTATCAGATTGTGTTTCCTATTCAACAGTGTTATAATTTAATATATCTACTGTGACAGATATTACAACCACATACCTAGTTCATAGTTATACAATTCCATGATAAATATAGTATTATGATAAAACTACATACAGACTATAGTAGAACTAACGTAAAATACCACAAATATTTATTAGCATTGTAAATAAGTAGTATTTGTGAGATAAGTCTACAGTGTACTTAAGGTTATTTACTATTGAAAGAGCTCTGCGAGACCACAATGAATACAAGACAGCTACTTACAATGAGGAGGTATTAAATTTACATATATGTACCATTGTTACTGTAATTATAAGAGAAATTGAATTACCCTGTTGAATTTTAGCTGTATAAATATCCTTTCGAATAAGTTTGCTATACGCAGAGTAAGAGGAGGAATATGAAAATTGTTTTACCTGTAATTACGTTACTCTGTACTATGTTAGGCAATTTTTATTGTGAATGTAGTGGTGATACAAATTAAGATGCCTTTGTACATGTATAACTTGAAATGAGTTTCTAAATAGAAATGTCGTCAGATGAGTATAGATATGGACTGCACGTTTTAATTTGAATGTTATATGGAGCGAAAGAAGAATAAAACATTGGTAGTTGTGAAAGAAAAGAGGTGGATGGATGCACTCAGCTCATATCCGCATGTGTTTTGATTTATGTGAACAATCTATATCAACAGAGTCATAAAAGAGGAAAGAGTTGTCTAAGAGAAAGGAAATTTCCGGTGCACCCTTCAGTATGTGGGTATTTTGCAATAAGTCGCGCGTAGTGTCACACCCGCCACCCACCAGTGTTGGCTAATACCCTAGGAATGTACGAAAGGCAAACTAAACATATGCAATCTTTCACATTTTCGGATGTGTGTCCCACAAAATGATAGTTGGACATAGACACACAGTACCTATATGTATGCACATAAAGAGATTCCAGTCTGTAAAATATGACGTTGTGAGTATTTACACTTTGCTGACTACAGACACGCTTGTTTATTTTCCTTTGGAAACTAGTGTACATAAGTAATACTTTTGTACATTGCAGATGAAATGAACAGAGAGTAGTAGACTTTTATCTCTATAGTCAACTCAGCATTATTACACGGCACAAGTTACTATTATAAAAGCTGTTCACTACTCACTAGTAGTCGAGTACACAAAGTCAGTCAGAAGAGGATAGACATGACTACTACTAGTTCCTGCCCAGACTCTTCTACTACAACGGATCTTATATTGAATAGCACTACTATGTATGTACAAAGTTTGGGATCGATAAGACATCCTCTTTACTACATAGTCACCCAACAATACAATATGCTCTTGTAATACGTACCAAATGCTACAAACTATACAACTTCATAGTGTTCTGTACATATTCTCCAAATTACTTCACCAGACTCAAGTTGCTACCTATCAATGAACTAATAATATTTTATTTGTTGCCAAATTACTTCCAGAGTAGGTATAAAGTACAAACTTCGAGAATGTCTGTCCCTAATGAAAATAATTTAAAACTGCATATTTGACTCTTAAATACCTCGGGCGTATTTCATGCCTTATTTCACTTCTACCCTAACTCAATCGATGTCATTTGCAATATGCTCTTTCTTCATAATGTACAGGAAAGACTCATACACATCGGAAATGCAAATAACTACAAGATATACCTACCTGCTTCCAATTCTATATAATATTAGTATTCCTAGCATATTTTGTGGTAAAATAGTTTTTGAAAACCAGACGGAGAGCTTAGAGAGAGCAAGGGAAGCGTTAATAAAATAACAATGGACAAATTCTGTCACTTGTACTGTACTTGAATCAATCCTAAGAGTTTGTAAGTTTTGTCTTGAGAACGATTGATTCCCTTGAAACGTCATATCACTTTCAATCCATTCTCTGGCTTTCTACACTGGAGGAAGTCAAAGCTCAGCAACATTGCCATCAATAGACCCACTTTCCCGTTTCAAAATCATCCAACTCAACGATTCCAGACCAATTCAGCTCGTCAGTTCCATTTAACTTCCTTTTCTGGAGATGAGCCGAAAAGTATATGTTTCTGTACTGAATGGAGACATACCTACCTCCTCCTATACAAAGACAGTATGAGTCTTGACTTCATGTTAATATAAAGATTTCAGACAATAGCAAGCTAAAAAATCTTTCAGTTGTGTAAACACACTTTTCGGTAACATCCTCCTGTCGCATTTGCTTCTATACAGTTCAGTGCTTGAGTTCAAATAGAAGGAACGTGAAGATAACCACTCTTGGAAAAATGACTTTCATTTCGTCCACAAACGCAGCATGGGAGATATTTACTTTCTGTCAGTACCCCTCTCAGCAAATATCTTCAAAAATTATTAGAGAGAATCAATCAATTCTTTACTTCAGATTTGCTGAGAAATGAAAGTGAGTAGCTTCTTCCCTAAATACACCATTACCCTTCTGTTCCATCTCTCAAGGGACGGGTTATTATAGCAGAAAGTACTTTCCAATGAACAACCCGGGTACCTTTCTTTCTGCAACCCAGATATACAGCGAAGATAAATATATAAGAGTAAATCCATCCTGCGCTTCCAATCATAAATACCTTTTCTCTTTTATCTATCTGTTTCTTTGAATGTCAACTTTCGTTCGAACTTTTGATGTAACGAGAGTTGACATTCTATATAGACTACAAACAGATCAATAATATCTAAGTATAGTAGTGTACAGGGATTAGAGAGACTGGTAGTAGATGTAATGGTCACGAAACAATCATTGTCTGTTCTTCTGTTCGTCCATGTAGCTGGGCGTGGCACACTAGCTCTTCTACAATTTACAACTCCCTATCAGTATTTCTCTGCAATCAACTTTCATATGTAAGTCCACAGCCAAATCGAATAGAGGAATAGAAAAGTTGATACTATTCCATGTAAGGATAAGCCGAATAACATCGCCAGTTTTATTTTCGATACTTGGACAACTGCTGCTTGGCTGCTTTTGAAAGGGAAAAGTTACTGAACCTTGAAGGAGAAATGAGTCTTGCAAATCATTTCAATATTTAGATTCTGACAACTGATTATATGCAAATTACATGCAGTATTACATAATGTACATGGGGTTTGTCTTTGCAATTGTCATCATCATCCAGCATTTACATGTATTTATTTAAACACCTATACATATAGTACAATGTATGGGGTGCAATACTGAGTCACAAATCATAGTAAATTACAAAATTGGAAATTGAAATAACCTTTTCGATCAAATTAGCATAAATTCAACTGTAAAAAAGCTAGATTTTTGAGAACAATATTTATTTATCATATTAAATCAATTCCTTTTTGCACTTTTGATATCATTAGGGGATTCTACATCAAAACACGAATAAAAAAGATCTTTATCTTCATTTCGAAATTCGTAACACTTTTCAAGATATTTAAGAATGAAATTTTAAAAAAATTCAAATTTAACATATTTTGACAGTTGACAGTTTGAAAAGATTTGCTGGAATAATCCTCATGGATGAATTCAATAATAGGTTGAAAATAGTATTTGGCTGTTCAATATACAGCATTTATAGTGCTAATTATAAATGTTGTAAGGTACAAGGTGGTGGTTCTTTTATGGTTCACCTTACGGCACTCAGAAACTTTTGACTGCTTTACTAAGCAAATGAGTGGAATCTTGTAACTTCTTATCCTAAGTTGAGCATCGTGAGTACTGCGTATAGGGTATTCTTAATATTATTACTGGATTACTTTTGTAATGATATTGAATGAATGTTAAATGAATATTCCCCCGTAGGGTTTAAGATACACCTATTAGATCTAGTAGATCTGCTGACGAAAGCTACTGTCCAAGATAATTATAGTAATATGTAGTATGCAAACAGATGCCTTCGTTAGTTCTGAAGTAGCGAAGAAAGCAAAAGTTAGTCGCATGTTTTTGAATTGATCCTCTTTTCATGTAGAACCTTCTTACTTCTTATACATTTACAAAAGATGTGCGTTTGCTCTGCAAAATCACTAGAATTTAGATATCTTTTACTACTAAATGCGCCTTTCGTGGAGGATATCATATGAATAGTAAATTAGAAAAAAACATGAGAAGCATATCCCTGGAAATTCTTCCTGGCGATATTATAAAACCGGAAATGCGAGATGCGAGTTGGGATTTTTAGCTAGGGATACGGGAGGGAACAAAATAGTTCAAAATGAGAAATAAGTTTGATAAATGATTCGTAAACGAAGGCAGTCGACGACAAAACTCATTTCGTCTCACAGACACACAGCTCCCGAATGTTATCTAATCTATCGTAGCATTTATTAGACAGACTCATCTCTCTTGTGTTTGGTAAGTGGATTCCCTGGTTTGGTCTCTCGCTGTGCTTTAAAGCTAGCTCGGTTTGTTAAAACTTAAGAGCTACTACTACTTACAACTACAACAGCAGCGCGAGGAGATTAACTATTCAGCTATACACCGGGAAGTGCTCCACTTCCATGAAAGATATTCACAAAAGTTGAAACATAGGTTCTCTAATCTTAGTTTCGTCTCTCTTTTGTCTCTCGGAGGAGTAATCCTTGAGGGTTGTAAAAACAGAAACTTTAGCCAGAGAAAGGAGAGATTGAAGGAGGAAGAGGAGGACGAAAGAAGGTTGACTGACTCGGTTGATATTCCTTCCTTCCTGTCTTCTGGTCCTAGTAGTTCATGCAGCTAATGTAATAACATGTCATTACACACATTTGTGAGATTCATAGAGGCAGAGTCAGATCAAAAGTCCTCAGCGTAAGCGGTTAGCTTCTTTCTTGGAAACTACTCCGCAGTGTAGATGATATCCTTTGATGGCAATTCGGAAATGCTTCGTCGGTTCGGCTCTTGTCTAAATGCGCTAATCTTCACTATATCTACTCTGTACACAAGGAATATTCATGCATACCGGAGAGCTGTTCTCTACATACCAGGGAGAAGGAATTTTCATGTCAAAGACGACTAGACGACTCACAATGAGCAAATAAGTTTGTCAGACCAAAAGAGACAGCTGAAATAGACATTAACTTTGACGACTCAACTATTTGCAATTATACTCAATGAGGCTCTTTCATTTCGTCCTTGGAGTTCGTGCTTATGTCTCTTGTTCGCTAAGACCAGATTTATTAAGACATGTTTGTGCAATCCAATATGACAACATAATATTAAGAAATGTCAATTATAATCAAAAAGTGGTCGAAGGTATAATTTTGAAATCTTCTTCATCGGTTGTCAAAAAATATTACTGGAAATCAAAATTGTGGGGAATATCATCGTTTTATCATTTCTTTCTTTCTAGTTGAAAAGATATTTACCGAATAGGTTCTCGGGATTGTGAAGATTATGGAGACTGGATGTATATTAATTGGGGAAAGCGTCACTGGAGCTTATCCCGTTTACAGTAGAGTAGGCTTTGATATTGTGATGTGAATGTGTTGAATGGGTAGTGAAAAATAAAATTTTAGTAGTATTGCAGAGATAAAGATAAAGTGGAGAAAGAAAGAAAGCCAAAACATGCTGCGTGGATGATGGAGATTTCTTATCGCAATTTGCTACTGGGACTAGCATATGTAGTGTGGAAAGGAAGACTCGATTATTTGTTCGTCGAGGATAGCAGTGAATTTGCCAAGAGAGCATGAAGAGTAAATTAAATAGCTAAATCAAGATCTAAATTATCTGAAGGAACTTTATTTTATTGCAACGATACGATATTTGAGAAAGGATTTGTGCGTAGAACTGTTGGTAAGTAATAGAGACTCCGCTCATCGCTTGATCTCGGACAGATAAGCGGTTCGCTATATGAATCCATTCCGGTTTTACGACACTTTCACCGTTCAACTCCAACTCAATTCATTCTCCACATGCACTCAGTCAGATACTCGCACATCCCATATACACTTAGCCAGCCATATCCTCACATTCTCAAAACGACTTTCTTGCACACTCTAAGATGGAACGATGAAAGATTTCACTGCGAGGAAAAGCGCACTGCAGATTATTGAGAAGTTTCGTTTAGCCAAAGGAAGAGAGGAGGATTTGATAAAAAGAAGAGTCTCGCAGAAAGCAGTGGCAAGAGCCAAAAGATCCACATACAGACATATACAAAAAATATATTGCGATACGGACTTATACTCGCACTTCGCAGGCGAAAAGAAAATAGAGCAAAGCCATGGAAGCCAAGAGGAGAGGACAGCTGGTGAAACACAAGAAAATACCGAAAGGAAGTGAGAAGAGTTTCCAGCTCCAGTCTCAGCTCCAACCACCCGATCCCGACCCAGCCAACTATCTCCATCACCACTCCAATTCCACCACTCTCCAGTTTACTCAAGACAATGAATCTAAATCTAAAAAAGTCAGAAGCCAAACGAACGAGGCCAAATCTCCTGCCTACTCCAACTCCCGACCAACATCCTAAAGCACAGACTATGCCATGGGTAGGTTAATGTTTTTCGTATAAATAAAACATATACACGTTGCAACACATAAATATATCAAAACCAAAACTACTTCAAATATCTTCTTGGAACTTCCATGAACACATTTCAATTGAAGCCGCATGTCTAAACTCACAAACATAATTACTTTTCCAGACATTTCTGCCAGGATTCCATCAATCCACCCTTAAATATGTCAAAAACAACTGCGCAAAAACAATTGCAATAAACAGTACACGATGACTAAGGCCTTCTGCCATTATTCAACCTATTTACAGTTTTATGAGCTCGACAAAAAAATTAAGTGATAGTGCAGATTGCAGACGGCGGCTGTTCCTAATAAGCAATCACAAGTTGACTCCATCGTTGATTGACGTACAAAGCTACACAGCAATACATTGCACACACCCATATTTAATTTTTACACTCCTGTCTATTTTTAAGTTCAAGTTGAAGCTTCATGTCAGATCTCCATAAACCATTCCTCGTCTGGCAAATAGATATCCCAAAATTTCACAATTCAGCTTTAAATATTTGTTGACCAACCAAAGTGTGTAGCATGTAATTTGTAATATGGTAGTTACAAATTACGTAATTTGTAAAATTACAAAATTGCGAAAAGTAATATGTAATTTACCTCTGCTTCAAGATTTGGAAGAAACATATGCCCATAGTTTTCCTTTGAAATGTAATTTGTAATTTGCATTTTCTAAAATTGAGGAATATTTTGTAGTTCGCTTACTTTTCAATGTCATTAGCCATACATACTAAGAACTGCTACGGTAATACGTAATACCACACCAGCCAGATTCTATGAATCTGGTGTTTGAGGTTTCATCTCAAATCTCACGGTTGATATCAATTTTGAGTTATCAAAACATTAAAGCACTAAAGCAAGCACATCTGCCTTGAAAATGGAGCAATATAAATCCTAGTGATGCAAAACAAGTAAAAAACTGAATAATAACCTACCTACGATATCAAATTCTTGGAACATTTATTCGTCTCTTTTATGATTGTTTTTAGTCTGTCTGTCTCGAAGTGAATGAATTAAAGCACACCATGGCTCAAAAGCAGATTGAGATGTTTGTTTTAAATTTTTAAACGTATGATATTGGTGTCCTAAAGAATTTGCAGTTCGAAACTGAGTTGTATCTATCTGACCTTCGAAGTAGTAATGAATGATTTGTTTCATCATTCAATTGATGTGGAAATGTCGTTTTGATTCTATCCGCTCCTTTGCTATAACTTATTTTGATACACATTTTATTGTGAAGTACGAAATTGTATACTGATGGAAAGTAATTGCATAGGGCAATGCATGGGCCTTCTTTTTTATTTTTCGTCGACATTTTCAACCAGGGTCATAAATATACTCGTATTGACATCTACTAATAATTTTGTGCTGCATATACTCTCTATCTGCACTTTTACTTACAGCCAACATCCCACTCTTGTCTAAGTGCACTTGTGATGATAAAAATTGACGTGTTTACAATATCCGGTAGGCGAAAAGATAAAAATAAAATGCACTAAAATATGTAACGTTGAAAGCGGGGAGGCGACATCAATATACGTGGAATAAATATAGCTGGTGCATAGAATAATGTAATAATATTGAATCGTGCTTCTGCAAACAGATATGCATCGGAACACGTTGTGAGTCTGTTGTAGGAAAGAGTGTGTAAAGTTTGCAATAAATGATAAAAGGAGGTCTATTGGAGTACAAACGAGCCAGACACCATAAACTCGCAGGTAATCACTTTGACTTGTTCGATGCAATAAGATATAGTCTGAAGTAACACAGAATAATAGGAAGCAAAGGAATTTAGTAGAGAGATAGGACACTGAGGAAGTGTCAGTCGAGCTGTTTGACTGCTCCCAATGCAAAGCTATGCGAAATGAAAGGCGAAGCATTAGAGGAACTGCCTAAAGTATATCAAATGCCTCTGCAATAAATATCGAAAGTTTTCTACATTTGCTCACCTACATAAAATACGATCATAATACAAATAATATCTGGGCATGCTATACACGAGTACCTAACCCAAGAGATATATTAGCGCTGTGTGATGTATATATTTGTGCTGCTCCGTTATGTATGTCTGTGCCAATACAAAGTATAACTAGTGCAGCGATAAAGTAGATCACTAGTATTGGAGAGAGAAGAGCGGAAAACGACATTGCATAATGCCGTGATGAGATAGTTTAGTGGGAGGACACACATAAGAGAGCGTTTCAACGTGAGCTGAGTGCCATTCCATGCCATTGTGAGAACTTTGTGCAGACTACGGAGGATAAGAAAGGAGGAAAAAGCAATGGAATCGAATGAGATGAAAAATAGTGAAGAAAATAAGTCCTCGGTTGAGGTGCATTTTGACGGGAAATCGATGCTTTCCTATCTAACTAATGTATAGTTTCCCTCCCGACGACTAAGGCTAAAAGGCACCAACTAGCACAAACTCCAATAAAATACTGAACTCACCGTGGAAAACTAAAATCCAGCATTATCCATGTCACTACACAGATATTGCTCTTCTCTCTAATCTCGCATCGTTTACTTCCTTTGCCTACCCGATACTCTTACTACCAACCTTATAGTCCAATATAATAGTGTCTATGCGAATATTAATATCGATATCTCCTTTAGAATTCAAAATATATTACGTACCTTATATACCCAGTGAATTGCATCACAAAATTAAGAAAAATTAATTAACCCATTTATAGATGAACTATGACCTTACAAGAAATCCGTACTATGCAATCAATTTCCACTGTAGATACTATTTCCTCTAATTACTTGCTTGATCTTTCAATCAACAGCGGAGCTTTTGAGATTAAGAACAGCGCATATACACGCATGCCAATAAATATACCTATAAGTGAATGTAAGTTATTAAGGAGCTGCTATAATATATAGAATGCAAACAATCTGTCCTACAAATATTTTTGAAAGTTTGTAATCTGGCTTAAGCCAGAAAAGTAACATTAAGGAATTAAATAGTGTGATATTCATTGCCTCAAAAGGCACAAGAAAGTGTTCCTGTTTAATTTAATTTTCTTAATTATGTAACTTACTTAGCATAAGTCAATACACGATTATCGCATGAACATGTTTCGATAACAATTTCCTCCGGAAGTAACCATCAATGGACTTTCTATCTGCAGCTCATTTGGGCAAACCTATCTTGCATGCATGCGTTTCATAACCATATTATTGGTTTTACAGAACTAAACCACAATAACACATTGAGTCACACATTCACGAAACTCGTGGTGGATACTGCGCCTAATCAACATCACTATACATAATTGGCAAGACACCTCTATCTATCCAGACAAAGACTTGAGCTACGTAGTAGGTAGAAGATTGAGGAAGGTGCCAATCGAAAACTCAGCAAGTGATTTTTAGTCTAATACAACTTTTGAGCTCCGAGTTACGGGCGGGTTATTTTCCGTAATTCGTAAAGTAATGGTTCAATTTGAGTGTAAAAAACTTTTTTATTCGCTTTGTAAGTATTTAGGTGTGCTGTTATTAATTCAAATTTTGAAGAAAACATTTGTGAACTTTTTTAAATCTCTGTTACTCAAGCGCTATGTTGCTGCCCTGTCCGTAGGACGGGTAACCTTGCTAGTCTAACATAGCTACAAGACATAGGAAACGAATGAACCGCATAGAAACACGCGGATTTTAAGGAGGTACAAGGTGTGATATAATATTGTGACCTATGCGATGAAGGTAGTAATTTGAAGAATTGAGAGATTGCACAGAAACTAAAAAAGTAAGTACACTCTGTAACATTTTTTAAAACTGGACAACTAAATATCCATCAAGAACGTGACTCTAACTGTTGATATTACTAAGTAAATGCACAAAAGTAGGACATAATGAGAAATGACTTGAGTGAGTAGCCCCTATCTAATACATACGCATAATAGTAAATAACAATACATGTATTACTACGTCTACTTTATACTTCATCTGTTTACCAAATAAAACACAATGGACTTATTCGCCAAATTGATGACCTGTTCTTTATATTTATGCTGCTCCATTAAAATCGTATTACGAAGTAACTAACAGATAAGTAACTTTTAAATAACCTAGAGACGTAGAGACTAGATAGACACATTTACAGAGTAAACGTTTGCAATTACTGATCCCAATTGATACTATTAACTTAAATTACTATTCAATACCATTTTACATGTTGGAAGATCCGAAAGACTAATACACACGCATTAGCAATGTTTGCTGCCAATACGCTGCCAATACGTCAATACGCCAATACGCTGCCAATATGCTGCCAATACAATATTGCTCAAATTATAGATATGCTGTTGATATCAAAGCGCATCTATAACTTGAGTATAGCATTGCTAGATATAGAGTTATGTACACAGATTTAGCTTAGTGGCCAACGTCAGTGAGTAAGTAAATAATCCCAAGTTCTTAGGTGTGAATACGATTGTTATTTGGATAAAGCAAGCAGTACTGTGCAAACGGTCGTCTAACACCTTACAAGACATAATTTGGACGAATACGATAGAGAAGATGGCTATTTTGGCTATAAGAGCATTGGATATGAATTCAGAAACAATGTACTGCTATGAAAATATAAGAAGAATACACACAAAGATTGAATACACTTTGTCAGCATATTGGCCTATTGAAGTCATAAGCTATTCAGTACTCAGTACTGTTTATCCCTTTGCTTTATTAAGTATATTGTGCTGACTCTGTGACTTTGTTCGTCTTGAGCACAACCAGTAAAACTTGTTCTCTTTGAGCATTTTCTTTTCCTTAGTACGTCTGTTGCGTACATGTATGAGGTATTTGAAGACAAGTCAACATTTCTTCTATTGTCTACCTTTCATAGAATTCTCAGCATGCTAAAGACGCTGCTAAATGCTATGCTGAACACAATAGACAAAAGAGATGCTTGATTGTGTATGCATCAGTAAGGACTCAATATATTCATCAGCACACGACACAGAGACCTTTATGCATCAGAGGTAGTCGCTATATTATTATTGTAGTTTTTACATGGGCATACTTTCGCTATGTACTTGCGTCTATTTGCAATTTCCAAGTTTGTGACTTGACTAGGTGATAGCAAATGGATACAAATAGTATAAGAAGATTGTGGTTGCTTGTTAACAAAAATAGCATTCATCTTCTTGTTCATGTGACGTCTTTCTTTCTAGAGACATAAAATGGGCACTAAATGATAATCCCTATGAATTGTGAATTGAGGATATATCTACTTGAGTACAAATAATATGCCTATTAAAGGAGGTACGATAAGAGTGTGTCTAATATTAAAAGTCTATATTATTACGTATGGATGTTGTATAACAGAGTAGATCAACTTTCTAGTTGAATAGAATTGCATGTAAGCGTACGCCTTCATTATTATGGAAATAGGCAATGGAATGGGTTGATGGGGAATACTAGGTACTGCTTGAGAGGCAAATCAACAGAGACAAGTATATACATTGGCTTATACGCAGATAAACCTTCTCATTACTGATTTCACGAGCATTGAGATCACACACTGGCTAAAATCCTATTCCCACAACAAGCATAGTCAAACGAATTATCTCTAATTCATCCGCTCTTCTGTAATGTATCTTTACAATTTGCATAGGCAGTATCACGAAGTGTTCACCTAATCCGTTTTCAATAATTAGCTTTTTAATGTAGTGTTTGTTACACAATTATAGTATTTAGCACGTATTTTGTAAGCAAATATGTAATCTGCTCTCACATAGGTTTTACCAAACGTTCTAAACAAAACAAGTGTGAGCCTGGCCCGGTATTATTGCATTCCAATGCTAATATCAATGTCACATACGTGCGGCATGAAAATGAATGCAAAATCAACGCTGTTTTCATGCTTACTTTTAATTTTCATTACTCAGTACGGCAGTGGTGAGTTTGCTGAAAGTGCCACAGTGCTACCCTCAGAAACAGTTGAGGTTAACAAGTGTCCTGCTGCATACAAATATAAGAATTTTCAAACAAAACAAATATCTGTACCTGAACAGCTAGTTTCAAATGGAGAACCTCTACATTTTAGGTAAACTCTTTCAAGCACTATCAAAACTATTTGTTTGGCTACTTAGAAAAGTAAACTTTGGTTCCTACAAATAAATATTATGTGCATATTTAATAAGAATTGAAATTGCAGATTGCCATTATGAGATTCACCGTGATTTTGTGTTTAATTTTATTCCTTTTCTAAAAGGTTCGGACTGAAGTATCAAGGGTGTTATGATGGGGAAACGATATTATATGCACTGTCTCCAAATAACAAGTCAAAGTTAGAGCCCGAAACGCCGTCAAGTCTATATAACGGTTTACCTGATCAGTTTCTGCCAGATGGAAAACTACGATTTCAGTCCCGATATTACTACAAAGAAGATTTCTGTGTATCCAAGTAAGTCATTAGCTAAGGAAATTTTTGGTTGCCTGTTCATTTTAATGAATAGATATCGTTTCTCGAGTTTCATACAAATGATTCGTGATGTATTAATTTTTCAGTGCAAACGAGTCTCATATATTTCTTGAAATATGCAAGAGAAAATGTCATTCAAAAGTAAAGCCTTGTGTAACGAAATGCTGCGACTTAGGAGAAGTCATTCAATTCGCAAATAAGACAGCCAAGTGCGTACCTTCTGGAGATTTGCAATGGCAACCGTTCCTCTACGAAACTCCGTACCTCAGACTTGTCAACCAGGAGAATATCTTCACTGAAAAAATAAAGCCTCAATTTGAAAAGGTGGCATTCAGTAAAAGTTGGTTTGAGAAGTGGCCATCGAGGGATTTAACCAACATCTCCAAAACATGGCCAAGAAGATCGTAAATCTAATATTTCTTTTGTCCTGTACATAGAGATGGCTTAAAGTATGATGTATGTATCTATTAAATTGGCGTGATTTATCATTTTCTGAAATACTCTTTCTAGATGGAAAATATTGAGTTCTGGAAAAGTCGTCTTTCTTGACAAAAGCCGAAAATGGGTTCCTTTTTCTTCTGGTCAGATGTGCATCGATGGATTGCAAAATGTAAACAATGAAGGAGCTTATAATGGAGAAGAAGACAACCAAATTCTATTTTTCATCCCAGACTCACTTCCCTCGCCGAATAAGGTAAAGGAGAAATAATTTATTGGCCATGATATGCAAATACTATTAAAGCAAAATTAAGTGCATACATATTATAGTTGTAAAAGCATATTATTTTTATATCATGTTTACAGCAGCTGCATCAGTTTCAGTCTCAACTGTATGGAATTCTTTCCTACGTATCGTCCGTATTCTATTTCATTATCGCTGTTGGATATGTCATTTTGGCAAGAAGTCAAAATGTGCATGGATGGACTATTCTTTCCTATATGGTCTCCCTCTTCTTTATGTCCATTCTAATGGGCACGTCGCACTATTGCAATTACATGCAACTCATAGGAGCTCCTTTGGTCCGGCTTAACACTTTAAAAGCCGCAACTTTAGGTAAATGCACTTTTTCTAAATTGAGTAGTTTTATCACTTAGTTTACATATGTAACTAATTGCGGATGATGTGTTTACATGTTTACAGCCGCATTTGCCCATTATTTTGTACTCAGCAGCTATTTTTGGATTTCAGTTATGAGCTTCGATCTTCTCTTGACATTTAAGTAAATGAAATAATTGCAAATAACCTTTGATAACATGATTTACTTTCTAGGATCAATGGACTAATGCATTTTTTATGAAATATTAGTGCAGCAATGCCGTCATCATGTAGATCCAAAGGGGTAAAACGATTCCTTTCATACAGTGGAATTGGTTGGGGAATGCCGCTAATCATTGTGTCTATTTCTGTTTTGCTAGATCAGTTATACAGGTACATTCACTAATATTACATGATATTTATAAAATATAATACCGACAATATACCTTCCGAGAATGCGAATCTTTTTTAATGCTACTATACGTTGTAGCATTATAAATATACTTAGTTGGGTAAAATAACACGGTTAAATAACGAAATTAAATGTTCATTCTAGTGATATAGAGACTGAAGTGTTAATACCAGATTATGGAAAATTCACCTTCTTCATAGCACCATGTATGAAAAACAATAATCTTACCAATCTTCAGAAAAATGTATAATATATCGTGTATATGACGTAAGGAACTGAAAATTATTTATTACTTTATTACAGGGGCCCAAGGAGTGTACCTATACTACGTCATTGCTATCGTTTTGGCATTGAATCTCTTTTTTACTGCAATGACAGCAGCTTCGATTTGCAAATTCCGGAGGAGTACCAATTTACTATCCAAAGGAGATATATCGACAAAAAATCGGGATTTCTTATCGTAAGTAATAGATTTACTTGTGACAATGTGTCAAATGACTAATAGAATGCATCAGTAGAATATTGACAAATGGGTTGTTTTTGCATTTCTCAGATTCAAGCTGTATGCGAAGTTATTTATCGTGATGGGCATATTGTGGACATTTGAATTAATATCCTGGCTACATACTCAAAATGAAAACCCATGGTATTGGGTTGCTGTAGATGTCATCGCAAACCTTCAATCGATTGCATTGTTTTTTATTTTCTTGTGCAATAGGAATACGTTTAACCAGATAAAGGATAACATTGAAGGATTCGGGAGTAAGTATCTTTTTAGATTAATTTTATTCTATCGAATACACCAGAATCTCGTTTCAGCGTCTGCACATGCTGAAGCGAGATTCCTCAGGTGTGAAATACTCCTCCTGTTACTATATACGCAGGTGATCACTCATTCCTTAAAATTGAAGTTTTCGTTTCAATCTCGATTGGAATTAGTGACCAGACACATTATCATTGAAATCTATGTATGCTACTGTCATATTCAAGATTCTATTGACGTGGTCCGGATGGGTAGTGCGGTTTGCTCGTAAATACTTAGTAGATTGCACTCTCCCACTAACACACACGTCCCTTTAGAGTTCATTAGTTATGTTACTAATGTGTTTTAACTGATATTCTAGAAAGCGTTCGAGGCTCTGTGCACATACTCTCGTCTTTTCGAAGATCTTCTTCTCAAGACACCGATATTACTAGAGTGTCATTTTAGAAATTATGAAAATTTCTGATGTTCATTATATTTAAGTGATTTTACTCAAAAGCTTACTAATTGCTTTAGAATTTACTTCGTTATAATAAAAAATGAATAAATATTTACATCTAGTCCATAACCCGATTGCTATGTATTTAAGTCAAAAAGAAATTTCGCATAGCTGGAAGAACATTGAGTATATGCGACCGCATGTTTTGTTTTTCTTCCAAACTTTCCTTGTATCCCTACTCCCTACTTAGTACTGGTGGTGAAAAACCGACAATTAATACTACTACTTGTAAGATTTATGTACTTATCATCAATACAGTGGTAGGTACGTGAAGTTTCCTACTTCCGCCCTTTTTACTTAGTTGTTATTGAACTTTGATGCAAACACCGATAAGAACTTAGAGGAATGCTTGGTGCAAAANTGTGTAGAAAATGTTTCATTTTACCCGAAATAAAACCATAATGAGTTCGATAATTGGATTTTTGTCGACTCTAAGTATACTTCTCGTACTTATGGATCCATGTATTTTGGCAATGAACTTGCAAGAAAATGTGATCATAAACAAGTGTCGCGATTTTCATTGGGATGACGAAAGGCATGCCAATGATTCCATAAAGGTACCCGGGCTTCTTACGGCTGAAGGAAACGCTACTGAATTTCGGTAATAACAAAACAATATAATTTATCCAACGCATTTTATGCAAAATTACCATCTGAACTCTTTCCACTAATGTTATTACTTTGAGATTTAGTTTAAGTAATTGGCTCATCTTTAGATAGACAATTAATTGCATACATAATAATTCTTTCTTGCATGATTATTGTAATAAATCGGTTAACTATATTTCACCAGGTTGTCCGAACATGAATTTCTTATGGATTGTAGCGGCAGCAGGATCTTTTCCCTTCAAAGAAGTTCCATAGCTCAACCATCAAGGGACAATAAATCTATACCCAGAGGGGTGAAAATGAGGGGTGAAATATACAATCACTTTACTAAAGATGGACTTCTTATGATCGATTCTGTCTATTATGAAACAAATGACTATTGCGTTATGAAGTAAGTAAATTAATTTATCTATGTTTGATCTGGTCCATAGCAAATGCACCATAATATCCTGTTGTCTTATTAGTGCCAGTCGTTCATCGGTAGTAGTAAAAGTTTGTGACAACAAATGTTCTTCAAAGGAACTTAACTGCATAAATATCCCCAAATGTTGTGGCTTGGGGCAAGAACTTCTCTACTGGAATTTCACATGCCAAAGTGTCAAGAACCACACGTGGACACCTCAGATCTACACAAATTTATATAAAAAGATTTCGGAAGCAGAAACAGTTAATCTAAGATACTCAAGACCATCACTTAAGTGTAGGGATATGGAACGTTGGCCATTGTCCCTCGTACAAAGACCTAAGAAGAAAGTCAATAAGCCCCCAGATCTAAAACTAATGTACGATACAATATTATTTGAGTTTTATTCCGTATTTGAGTTTTATTCTGGAAACCATTACATAGACGGAACATAGTACTTCTTTATAATTTTGTTTCACATACAGTTGGCGGATTCTTAAGGACGGCTCTGTTGTGTATCGCCATGTATCTCGAATATGGATACCTCTACCAAAAGGGGATTTCTGTGTTGATAGCTTCGCTAATTGGGGTATTGCGGGAGATGGGCATTATTCTGGTTCTGAAAAAGACCAAGTTATCTTGCTTTGTCCTGAGGAAATGGAAGCAAGTCAAGTAAGTAGTAAGGATATTTTAAACAGTGGACTTAGAAAATTGCTTCACTAAATGTCACTAATATAGTTACACCTGACTTAATTTTTAAATCAGAGGCTTTATTAAGAAATCTTTTGTCTATAAAATTCGCTCAATGGATTAATACTTCAATATTTTGCACCAGGTTAATCAAGAGAGCTGGATTCCATATTTATATGCAGCTTTTCTGTTCCCGTCTTCGATATTTCTTCTACTGACATCAATAATCCACTTTGTTTTGATAGAGAAACTCCCAGTTCATGGCTTGACGGTTCTTTCACATTCTATGTCAATGTTTTTTATGTACATCTTTCTTGGAATGGCTTATTTCACTTCTGGTAAAGCTATTGATAATGACGATGATGGAGTTAAACGCGGTTCTTTCCTTTGCATTGCAATAGGTAATGTTAATCCATGCCAATAGTTATCGTATTGTGAAAATGGATACGAAACAGTCTTTAACAACTATTTACTTACGTCCGTATATTGTATTTAATGTTAATTAAAAACCGAAAAATATACATTCTATGAT
>JABASH010000634.1:0-36408 GCA_019776445.1 Tomocerus maximus | reverse complement strand
TTCAGGCAAATCATGCTAGATTCCTTTGTGTGAGTTTACTCACATTGTTACTTCTAGGGTATAATGACGGGCTCGTATATCATAATCATAATAAGGAAGTGTATGTATTTTGTCAACATGTACATTTCAGTAATTTATCACAAAATGGTTCTTTATTGCACTTGTTACAACCTTTGCGTTGATTTTACCTTTTGTAACGGTGACAAAGAGAAGATAAACCAAGCCATTAAAATACTCTTTATCAGAAATTATTAATGTTGCGAGACCACATTGTAACAAATTGGAAGCTAAAACAGCCTAAAGGAAAAGCAAATGCGTAGTATCAACATAAGTTTGTATTTGTAGTCATGTGTGTATGCGCAGGTAATTACATTTAATAGAAGTCTGTGCACACTGTTTACATTTGCCTGTAACCACATTTTTCTTTTGCAAGCTCAATGCTTACGGCAGCTCATTTCATTTTCCATTTAAAAAAGCTCTAAAAAGTAGCGTTGCGAGCAAGCGTAGCAAATTTTAAATAATCCGGTGCAGCTGCATTTTGGAAGAAAATTCATATAGTAAGAAAAACTTCATTTTCACATGCTTGTTCTAATTCCAGACTAACCACAACAACTTTATCAATGGTTCTGCTCATTCCACATTCGTGTAATTCTTAACAAGTTTACTAAATCTCAAGAAACCCGCAAATATATTGCCTGAATACATGCGAAATGAAACCACCTGAAATAACTAGATAACTATTATTGGGATTTGCATATAAAATATAAATGGTTATCTGTGATGTCTGATTTAATATATGCCAATATAAATTAGGTTGACATGTATACTAACTGTGACTCCTATGGATAACTCGGAGTTTTAGAAGACAGCATAATAAGAACAGTGTATGAGTAAGAATGAATAAGAATAAATGTAAAAGCACGGAAAGGTTCAAAATGAGAGGACAAGGCAAAAAATGCAAAGCAGAACATTAGGAAAAGGAATGAAAAGTACGATGTTTATTGTGTAGCTACTGACGATGAGTTTTTTCTCTTTCTTTGACTCTGAGAGATAATTTGATGCAAGTTGGTACCTAGACACAGACTAGAGAAAAGTAAAGTTAACTTGAAAAGTACTTGCTAAAGAATTAGGTTCTTTGTTGTGTTTTTAGAAGCGGAATAGTCAAGGTAGCCTACATACTAAGCTAATGTAGTTCATCTGGGACGTAAAGAATAGTTAAAGCATACTTTGAGTGTGTATTGGAATATTTAGGCTGATAAATGACAGAAAGGTAAGTAAACTGCATTGTATTAGTCTGTGTATACAGAAGTTGTATATTATGTAATGGTGCAAGTTGTGAGCATTATATTCTATTCTAAGTCACTTAATCAAATTGTGAAAAGTTTTTGTGCTCCGTGTAAAAAAGTGATAAGTTTTGGAAATGATTGAGCAAGTGGTCTGGTTACCATTGGCTTCTTTTGGCTTGAGTTACTTTTTCCAAGTATGCAAGTCTCGGATGCAGATTTTTCTTTTTTAGAGTAGGATAATGTAATGACTGAAAGAGCAATGCTCTAGGTTTGTATACATTTGTGCGTGGTAGTGTCGAAAGTAGAATTTTATATGGAAGAGATGATTCATAGAGAAAAGATGTTCGCACAGTCTGGATCTACATACGTATACGTCCTGTGTGGAAAATCGTAGATGTAGATATTGTTTGTGTGAATGGTGAGTGTTTTGTGTCCGTATATATAACGCACTCTTGAAAGTGTTTGTATGAAATATGAAGCTACAATTTAGCTGTCTCTCCCTTTGAAATTGTCTTTCGACAACGCAGTGCAGTCTGAGACAGTCTAATTTGGCTGCTAAGAGCATCTTTTGTGCCGCATCTTGCATTATGAGTTAAATTGGCTCTTGAAACGTGTCATGCATCTGCCATACGAATTGCTTATTCACTTTGACAATAGTTAAGCTGTCAAGTCTACCTACGTATACCTTCTGATAAAACTGTTTCTATAGAATGGGCAGGCAGTTGCAGTCGGTGCGTTTTCCCTTCCAAGTTCATATACCTCTCTTTTCATCTCGAATGCGGAATGAAAAATATTATTTTGCTTGGATTTACTTTCCCTATCATTTCACTAGCGAAGGAGATGACACAATGTTTATCCAATTGGGAATAAGAACCTGAACTAGCAACTTCAATTATCCTCTACGAGAGTAGTACTGTACAAATTCAGATACTTAGAATAATGAAAGTGTCACAAACTTTCTGACCTTGTTAGGCAATTTGTGACTCTAGTGCACTGAAATGTCTTTCCTACGCAACAGTGCAATGATAATAATCAATACTTGTCTTAAAATGTCCATTTATCTTGAAAATGTACATTTTATAGTCTAACATTTGTACAGCTGAGTAATATCAATGAATTTCCCATTAGTTTGTCTCAGATATAATCAGCACTGATACTAATTGAATTTCTTTGTGCTTCATTTAAGTTTGTACAGAATCCTGTAAGGATGGGCATAGGAAGATGAGATTCAATGGTAAGATACGCCAAGAGAAATTAAAGAATTGAAAGTGTTTTGCAATAAAACGTAGTTACATATTCATCCTACGCACAAACAAAAGGAAATAACATAAATTATTCCTACATTTCCATTTCTTCTCTCTTCCTAAAGCCTAAATGTGAGGATCCTTTTAGAGGGCAAACTACCCAAAGAAATTAACACTCCGTTTCGTTTTGATCCCATCAAAATTGAACATGTAAGTAAATGGTAAAGTGTGATTATTTGTTTCTCTGTAAATGATAGTGACCAAGTTTGGGTTTACAAGTGGTTACGTCTGTTTGTACAATTTGGTTAACTGTCAACTGTATTTGTAGTAGGCTCCTTCCTATCTCTTCTGTTCGGGAGTTACCATTTGTATGCATGAGCTTAATTGTAAGAGTAAATTTTATGCAAAAGGCCACTACTACCAAACCAACGGCCTACTGGCTTAGCTCGCTGCAGAATTAATATTTCTCTATGACTTATTTACACGCAGAAGGAAATAAATAAAGGCCATCGACCACCACGGGCCTAATGTACTTTGTACATAACAAGATATATTTTACAGAATCGTTTCAAATATCCTTATCTATTCATTTACTTTTGAGAATTCGACACATTGTGAAAGAGACGTTTACACGGCAGGTGTTGACTGTCAGTAAATGTCCTTATTATGTCATGTCTTGTCGTGTCCTCTGATGTTTGTCTTTTCATTTCACTTCACTTTATCAAACGGAAGTTAATATTAATTTACTATAGAGTAATCTCACGGAAAATAAAAACCTACAGTTCTCCAACCAGAGTCGAATAAAAAACTCCTGTTGCCCATTTTCTTCTACGTGTCCATTCCGACCATTAAAGAATCTGATTTCCAAACACAAAACAAACCGCCACCTTTAGCTACCCTATAGAAGTATAATGTATAGTTATACTTCTATTAGCTACCATTACATTTCCATTTACAGGCCATGGCGTTTCTTCACGATTAATCTTTCCTAGAAATGCAGAGGGGAAGAAAGAGAGGAAATCGCATTTTAAATTGTGCATGCAATTCCTTTTGCGACTAACAATAGAGTTATTTGTGTCGATAATAGCGAATAGATCTCATTATAAATTGCCTTTGCAATTCCGATGAAGTATACTGCGGAGATGCAACTGATACGAAAGGAATAATAGAACATAAAAAGTTTCTGTGAAAATCCCATTTACAACTATAGATTCCAAAAACAACGGTAACGCAGGTGTTTATTAGGTGGAATACGCACAGTAGCTATACATAAGAACTCATTACACCTTAGTTCATTAGTTTTTTTCCACCAAGCAACTTTTTACGATTTCTTGTTGCAACTTGAATATTTCAGACTAAGGTTTACTGCTCTTTTCACGGTGAGTATTGAATATTGATTGAAAATTACTCGCAGGATCTCAAATATCATTAATACCTTATTAAGTATGTAAGTATTTATGTAAGATAAGAATTGTATAATGAGTGTTTAGGAATGTTACTGAAACTTCTGACTCGTTTTACATTTTCCTGTATGGAAAATAGAAAAAGTAGTATAATCAAGGTGCACAATTTATAGACTGCAATTTAGCGCAAGGAAACAGCAGCAGTCACAGTTAAAGCCCGGCAGCTAATCATAACGTAACTCGCAAGTTAAGGTAATGCAATGAAATTATACAGTAGTAAAGGAATAGAAAGTCTGATGTAAAAGCAGCTAACATGAGTTCAGACATACATCACATTATTCTTTCAGATTCATTGGGCTAAGAGATAAGACACGTAATCAAACAAATGCCCATCTTCAAAGTATACTCATCCCTTCCTGTCTATCTCAGACTATTCACTTCAGATTAGAGAAGATGCTGCACAGAGCAGATATTAGGATATAAAATGCTATTTCTCACATCTGTACCTACGTTGGTCTGCTTTTTATTCTACCTTATCCGAATTGTAAATTGATAGCACCTGTATTTACTCAGGAGAGAGACCCAGAGCCATTTAGCTAAAACTTCTGAAACTGTGTAGTAAAAGCCAGTAATGTTTTTTCTTTGAAATCTCACTTCACAAGTCCTACCTCTTACACGTCAAAACTCAAAACATCAGATTACATTTCATTACGGGCACTCAAACAATCCGTAGCTAACTAATGCTCTTTGTACTTTTATATTTCTTTACATCTTATCATTACAATCTCTCCCATTAATTGCGCCCAGTAGTAATGCTATATCCCAAATACCACTACATGCACACTCAACTGGATATTTTATTCTAATTGTAAGTAAGCTCATCTTTCTTTTGCGCCCAACTTGCACATGCACCAAAAACTCATTACAATCTTCCTTTGACTACTCTTTTGTGATTAGGTAATCCAACACACTAATAATTAAGTAAACTGGAAATCTAAAGTATATGGTGGTGTGCGCTATATGAGTTATGTATTGATATTGACATTTGCCTTTGACTGACATTTAACAGAAAACTTCTTGAAGCTTAGCATGAAAATAATTAATATTTCTTTCCCTGATTTTTCTTGCTCAGTCCCGTTAGAATTGTATTTCAGAAATGACAAGTAGAAAATACACAACATCTGATCCCTAGTACACTATGGGTTCATATTTACATATTGCACTTTTGGTTACTAGAAAGCCAACTTTATTTCAAGGTAGGCTGGCCTCCCCGTCTATTGCTAATGCCTACCTACTACTCATTTATGCCGAATAATTGCATTTCTTCAATGAGTGAGTTGAAACTTGAAAGGTTGTTTGCTTTTAGATTAAATCTGCTCATGTAACCTTACATCAGCAGTAACACTGCACTGGCCATAAAACAACTTACCTTACGATAACGCGAATTCAAATAGAAATATCCATCTTAGTCTTTCCTCGCTGTCAAATTATCATACCATGGCTACACTTTCAGAGTAATACCTGCGTTACTGTTGTGCATGCTCAATGCTCAGGTCTGCATTCACACATCAATGTCTTCCTGACTCTTGACCCTTGTTCATTTTCCGATATTAAATCCACCACAAACAACAGCTCCATCAGGACTTTAATGTACATTTCCTAAAATCAGGGTTTTGACATTCAATGCAGATCTAGCAGCCGAATTTGACAAATCCCTGAATATTAATGCAAATCTAATTAGATTAGAATTGATTGTAATTTTATATGTAAAACTATGCTGTAAGTGCATATTTTTTATTAAATTCCGGAATTCTTGAATACAAACTTCAGTTTTACTCATCCGATTGCGTTTAAAGAAAAAATTCACGTCATTTTGTATGTAAATTACAACGATATTGGAAAGCAAAGTTTTTTAAGTGCATGTAGTAGGCAACGTAATTTTAGTAGTAAGTACATGTGCGGTTTGTTTTGGTTACCTTTGGCTTGTGGATGAGATTGATTAGCCATAGAGAGGAAATGTAAAGGGAATGTGCAAGAAATGTAGACCGAAGAGCGAGTATGTGATTTGGTATAGCAAATTCATTTAATTCTGTGTTGAATATTTATTCGACAGTCCCTCGAATCGATTGAAAGCGTAACAAAACAAAAGAGGGCAAAGCAATTTCAATTTCCAATTTGATAGTATCGACGAATTGCAGTGTAGTTTGGGTATATAGGGAGTAGGACAGACAATTTGGAAGATATGTGATAGAGAATGAACATGAACCACAATATCCGTTAGATTTTGTAAAGCGCACACATCCCATGACGCTAGAAACTAAATGATGATTTTGTTGGAGTAACTGAGTCAGTGTGGATATCAGGCCGACTGGGTTTGGTATTATTGTATTTGCTTATTAGATTAGCTAAAAGTTGTAGCTCCATTAGATTACATCACATTAGATACAGTAGTGGTATAGAAGTATCCTATCTGCATAATAAAGCAATTCATCTTCAATCTGCATTCTGCAATAAATTCTTGTTGATTGCCGGGAAGGTAACGTAAGAGAAGGGAAGGTAAAGCAATCGCCTATTTAATATTGCATTTGCATACATTTCTCCTTTGATTTGTCTATACCTACGTAACCTTTAGTGAAGGAAACCGTTTAGGTTAGTTAATGTAAACTAAACGTTATAGTATCTAATACTAGCAATAGAGGTACTGCTACAAGTGTACTTACATATGTTCAATAAAACTATAAAAAAGAGTTCGTAGATGATGTATGTTTTGCTATATAGCTTTAGTAAATACCAGTTTGTATGTATTAGTAGTCTTGACTTGATTTGACATATGAAGAACCAAATCCAAACATAATATATTATCTATTAGATAAAAGTTAGCAGACTACTGAAGCCAGAACTCAGAAGCAAAATTCCTGCGGGTTCTTTTTCCCTTAACTAAATTATTCTATAGGTACTTGCCGAGTACGTTTAGATACATTAAGCATACGCAGATGCAGTCAGTTTTTTTCCTACAGATAAGTAAATCCTGTAGCTATCTCGTCTTTGCAAAATGAAATTCATAATATAATTAGGTACACCTTAGGAAGACGCTAGCTAATAAATGTTTAACTTTGACCAACTCATGTCCATTTGTCTAGAGACCTTTGGCGAGCAGTAAAGAAAAAGCCAAAGCAAAACCAGTAGTAGGTAAGGAAAGGCATGCAGATTACTGTTGATGTGAATTTGCTCCTAGTGCCATGTCAGGATTCCAGTGCTGAGACTTGTACTTATCTCTTTTATATATTGAATTACTTTTGCATTTAAATATTAGCCACACACTACCAGCACAGCCTAAGCATTTGTTTTGATAGGCCACTATTCCGTGTTATGATACGATGTGATGCGAAATGAGTATGGGACCGTAGGTTAAGTAATAAGTGGAGAATAAACTGGCTGTAAAGAAGTATGAGACAAGACGGGACACTACAAGACAGGACACCATGTCATGAATGATGTTATGCTCTATCCATTACTTCTTTACTGCTCGCATCTTAGCAGTAATGATAATGGGATTCTAAGGAGACCTAAACCACACCAGTTACATATATATGCTAATGCTCATGTTAATATAACAGAATTACGGGTATGCCTTCCCTAAGTTGTTCTAGAATCCTAAAGGAAATTTTATTTCGCTTAGTTAATACCTCCTAGACTAGAAATTGCATCCCGTCTCCGTCCGTAGTGTCTACTCTGAATGCAGTTTCTTATCTCCTTCCATTCTGTAGAATTTTGCTAACACTTTTCATGTGTCTAACAAGTTTGTAAATGAATATCGTAAATTCCGCGTAAGCAGCCGCTCATTACCTTTGAGACTTTCTAGGTCAATATTTTCTCAAGAAAGATCCCTTCCTAAGAATCATATTTCTTCAGATAAGCAATAGCCATGTAATTGGCCACTTATTAGCATTGTGAAACTACTTTCAACATTGTTCATCGCTTACCCTATGCCCTTCTCTAGATTTGTGTATTGTATCTGGATATTAAAACAAAGTATTCCCTAGCCTTTCTCATCTGATAAGTACATAGTACGGAGAAATAATATATTTGCACATGCACACATTTATTTTCACTAGAATTGCAGTTACAAGTAATATTGTAGTGTATATGTCTATCCAATTACTTACTTACACAATGCAAGAGACAGACGTATGGTTCATCCTCCCCTTCGTATTGTCTACCATGCACGTTAGAAAATAAATAGCCCCAGCCCTTTGTTACTTTTTCACCTGTAGGATAAATACTAACGGTCATCTGCTAAAAGCCACTCTATTCATTACACACAGGGACGAACTTCCTTGAAATAATACCAATAGGTAACTAAACCAAAATACTACACTCTGTGCAATACTGACTTAGCAGAGTAATGTATTTTGCAGTAGTTCTCCTAAACGAACTACTCCATCACATCAAGATAAACAAGAAAGCGATTCAAACCGTCAACTAAACGCTTCAATATTTCACAGGAAACCAGTATTCGCTTTTTAAAAGGGACATTCAAAGTTTGAACGTTTATTCTCAAAAAGACACGGCAAGACTGGTAAGTAGAAAAACTAATAGCATTCAGTAACCAATACACAACGAAATGGCAATGAATACTTGGCACATTTACTTTATGGCTACTTTATATGCATGCAAATTGTTTTATGCAAGTTTAACACTCGGATTTATTCGTTAGCATGCTTAGTGTGTATTGTATATGTCTTTGTAGTCCTATAGATTGACTACAAGAGAAATTAGTCCATTAGCATTATCTACAATATGTACTTTAGGCTTATCCTAATTAAGTATTTTTATTCGCTCATTATTACTACCAATATTGCGATTATTCTAATGCTTTCAATTAGGAATTACAAAATCTACAATACCAATGGTATAGGGAATATTTAAACTTGGATATACTGAAGTAGGTATTTAATCTAAGCATTGAAATGTTGAAAAATTAAGAGACTCTGGGTGTGGTATCTTTGCGAAATGTGTTTTCACTACTTTAGATCAGCTTTTAAGTACAGTTCAATGGTTTATAAATTGATATGATATGGGTAAGTAGTTAAGTAAGTCTTCTTAAATGTATTTTATTGTCACTGGATGACTGTTTCATTTCAATTCGTTAAATTCTTAAGAATCTGCGAAAGGGCAATAGGATAAGGTAATAGTTGGTTATACGAGCAGTGGTAGCACAATTTACTTAACTTAATTGTTTGCTTCGTCATGGAATTTCATATCACAGCACTTCACGTAAGACAAAAGAAAATCTCTAAATCTTCCAACCGGTTTTGCAATCTTCGTTTACTGGTTTGTGTATAGTAAATCCTTCTAAGTGAAATATCCTTCAGTTTACAAAAGAGCGAAGTTTAGCAAATACAGCAAATGTAGCCGGACGGAGACCTTTTGACCCTCTACCTTTCTGCATGCATTTACCAAACCATCGACAGCCCAACCAATGCAGAAGTAATAAGTAGCAGAATTAACCTGAAACGATATTCGGCAGGAAGACAACTAGTAGTCTCTGTCTACCATCCACTTACTATCAGCCATATCTTTCTACTTATCATTCCCTATCTATCAACAGTTTTCTTTTATTTCGTCAATTAGTGGGAGGAGCAGGAAACACAACAGACACATTTGTCAATGACAATGCTAAACAATCGAGTCACTATTTCAATTTCATTAAAATTTTCATGCTCTAACATTTTTAAAATTCGAGAATCTTTGAATATAATCTATCCATCAATATCAAATACGTAATCAAGATTCATCTCACGAAAAACCTTCATGTAATTCGCTAAACCTTTTCTTCAAAATATTTGTAACAAGTTGATCTTTGAAAATATTTGGACTTTTGTTGGGGAACGATATGCTAGGTAATTATTCCTTACTTAATACTTACCTACTCTGATTTTGGACAATCTTTTAAAACAACAGTCTGTGAAAAAGAATTCGGTTGTAAAAACGTACTTTTTGCTGAAAAAATATTCTAAAAAATGACAATCACTTTGTGATAATCATAAAATCAATCATTCTGAATCTGAAACTATTTTACAATAGCTTTCATGGTACCTACTGGAACCTCTTGATTCAACTGAACCTTAAATACTACTCGATACTGCAGCAATGAACCGTAAACTGTTTCAAGAGGGTCGAAAGAAAGATTATGGAACGAAGGATGCATAATCAACTTCTGATCTGTCTTGTAGGATATTTCCATTTAATTATCTATGTTAGGTATTGTTTTTATATTGCTTACGTATACATGTACATTGAGCTTTAGAGATAAACTTGTACAGATAATATACGGTTTATAGAAAACAGTAAAACAAATAAGCTACTGTATAAAAAACTTTATCCCTATATGAATCTTTAATACTTGTTTTGGTTTCCAATGGCCAAATTCGTCTGGCTATTGGCCAAACATAGTCATGATTTGCTTAAAACTCCAAGTCAATTTAACAAAGCAACAGTATACCAAAAATCGCCAAGACAAGGGACGCAAAAAACCCAACAAGTTTCAAGGAAACCTTATTTAACGCGTTGAAAAATTTCAATTGCTTAATACAAAACAAATGTGCTTATGTACAAATAGTTTGGGTATTAAATATTTTCATAGTATAATGTACAGCGGGTACTCATTCTCAATTGGCAACTGGCAATCCTTTGCGAATTGGTAGTAGTTTGTTAATAATCTAATAATGACTATGACTTATCTAAAAACTATGAAAGTAAAACACAACGTTCGTACAACTTAGTACAGCATAAAGTATGAGATAGATGTCAATTACAAGGAGAGATTTGTCTGAGAAAAGAGAAACAAGAGTAAGTTTACCTTAGTAAATGTTATCTCAGTTGTGATGTGTCATGGTAAATAAAAATATTGGATAGAAAGCACAGTCTGTGCTATGATGTTGTACTAAATAATAAAATGGATACGTGCTGGTGGAATTAAGTCAACCCAGATAGAAAAATGTGCAAGTAATAATGGCAAGAAGAGGACAGAAGAAACTGACTGCAATTATTACTATTGATTTTTGTGTCATTTTCTAACCGCATTGGGTTAGAAGATGCAACACGACCGAATGACTAATATAACATGAAACTGTACTTTGTATCACTTTAGCTATATGTCTCTATACTAATTTATTATTCAAACGTGCACAGTATGATTCCGTGTCCTACGCATAGGCATCAATATTATATACCTCGCTATAAGTCACAGTTACATTTTAAGCCGGTTTCTTAGTCATTATGATAAATGAACATTGAACAGTAGCAAGTAAGGTACCCTCTATCAATACAAGTACAAGGCATCTACTATTCCTAAAACTGCCATGTTGTTTTAGACGAGGCTTACTATAATAGCTTGCACATGCAGCTGTGTGTGCCAGCAAACTCAATATACATCATAATATATCTGTAAATGGTCATATAGAACATCCCTGTAAAGTAGCATAATATAATCAATCGAAAACAAACATCCTTTGGACACCTTGTACAATGCAACTGTGTTTCTATGCTGAACTACATAAATTGAGACTAGCATAATATTTATTGCATATAGCTACTGTTTGTTTCATGTCATGATAATATTGTAGGTGTACAGTTTTGAAAATTGGAGCAATTTGCAATATAAAATGAGAATTATTTAAATTTAAATTACCTTTTGTTCGCTTCAGGCTACAACTGTGCTTGCTCGAAGCAGATCCGCAAAGAAAGATCTCCAAATTAACATTTACAAGAATAAAATCACGATACCCGGTAGTATGCCTATATTTCATAGTCTTAGTATTTGTAAACATGTCAAAGAGGGTTTACATTTATAATAGGTTCGTAGTATTATTCTTCTGAAATGTGAACATTATCTGCGATCTCCCAGTAGTAAGCAACGTAATTGACAGCAAACTACTTTAGAATCATGTTAGCCCAAAAGAACATGAAATGTCTCTCTGCTCTCTTTAATAACATAAATAATTCACTATTTGATTGCCCCATGTATCACGTACGCACTACAGATTATTCTGGTGCAGTGAGTTCTAGTTCTACATAGTAAAGTGGGTTTGCATAAGAAATTACCATGATTTTCTTTATTTTAGGGGTAGCACATAATGGTAGAAATGAATTGAATGATTGTTCTAATCAATAATATTTTGTATTTTACTGAAACATTTTTGAGACATTTGCTGTTATTTGGCACAATTAGAATTACTGATAACAAACTCAATAGATATTTTGGTTAAACTTCCTGCTTGAAAATGTAATAGTAAATTGGTACAGGTAGCAATAATGTACCGGTAGTGATAATTACTTTTCTGTCATTTGCAAAAAACTTTTCGACCCGGTTTTCTATCAGATCGTGTGCAATTGGGAAAAGGTGCTCCGTAAACAAAGTATATACGTGGCCGTTAGTATTTCTTTTTAAAGCCTCGTTTCTCTGGCTCTATATACTCGTGTTCTTGTTATTTGTGTGGTTAAACTGTAATAGCCTTAATACCAAAGTCAAAGTCATGATTCGACGTGACTTCATGGGTGCTTTACTTCGATTTGCTTATTGTCCCTTCGCAGAGCTAACAACCGTCTTTGAAGTTCAATGGCAAACTCACAGTTTCTGTTGCAGCTAAGCGAGAAACGGTTTACTTAATATATTAGTGTAGTGCTAATGCATTTTCCCTGCTTTTCTTTCTCATAACTCTCTTGGTTTACCCTAGAGTCATCTTCTTTGATTGAAAATTGCCACTAGGGCAAAAAATTAGTCCAGAGAAAAATGTTGCGTTTGGTACAATTTTACAAGCATGACATTGCCTAAGCATCAAAATAGTTCACTCTACAAAAAGAAATCAGTACTTTTAGCGGTTGTGCTGCGATTGAATGAGTTTTATTTGGAATGAGTCTAGTTTTAGTATTATTACTATTACAGTTTTTAATTTAAATGTTCACGACGAAATAATTTAGGAGATCAGTTCTTCGTTCTTCTGTTTTCAAAAACAAGGCATTCGAGTGAAATTACTTCATTTGTTATTTCATAGGACAAGTGCACTAATGTAAATAATGCAAATTGGATTTGCAAAATTGTTAAGGTAGATAGAATTTAGGGACAATTTGTCTTTTCTTGTATTTCTATTGTCAAAACGTGAATGACATCCTACGACCAAACTGATAAATTACAGACAAATACAAATGCTGACTCATGATTGTCATTTTAACTAGCCCATCTTAACCAACCCAACTGAGATATAGAATGGCCAAGATACCATTTTCTTGTTGTCACTTGCTTGGACTAATATGAAATAGTGGAGGAGGTAAATGTTCATGAATCTCAAATCTCAACTAGGACATTGTACAATGCGGTAACTCTATTAAAAAGTTTAATCACAACATCATTAATAGAGAGTTGTGTTGGAAGACAAAAACATAAATTTTATCAGTTATGGTTTGTTAGTTCTGAATAAGTGTTTGTATTGTAGTGAGTTGAGGAAGATGAAGTCGAAGACAACAAAATATAGATAACCAGCAGCATTTATCCTTATACTATACCATTAGGTATTGATCATGAAATAAACGGAACAAACAGGTAGTAGTGCCAGTTCTGCCAAAATGAGTACAATGTTTATTGTCGTAGTTAATTTAATAGTATCTGTAGTAAGTATACTTGTAGATTTGCATATTGGTACACTGTGGATACCTCTTAACTAGCTCCGGACTTAAGACTGTTATTTAAGATGGAATTGATGTAACGGTTTTTGCATTAGCTACATTATTATCTTTTTCAAATACCACTCTTTGCCTCACTGCATTGAATGCAAGTCCAATTTTAAATCAAGACAGGGCTAGAATACATTCTCTAAAGCCATATAAACTAACAATAATAACTCACGTTGGAAAAATTAATGACCCAGGAGAGTCTGGTAAAACGCATAAATAAACCAGCAGTGCTAACAGATTTGATCTGCCATGCAGTTGCAAACTTTTATACAAATGTAACCGTGCGTACATATATTCAGCAATTTTACTTTTCCAATTCGTTGAAACATAAACAATGCCCAAAGTCCAAAGCTCCTTATACTACTACAACATTTCGGTCTACACCGTTTTCGAGATTTCGATAGTATTCCTGTAACCTTTATGAAGCTATTGGCATAGTAGACCGGAAGAACACCTTTTGTCTACACCACGTTTAAAACACAATTTTTTGTCTAGACCATTTTGCCAACAGAGGATCATAAATAGGTCGTCCCGTAAAGTCAATCTGCATTGCATATTACAGAAAATTACTGAGTCAATTAATTGAGGAAAGAATGGAGTGTAAAATGGCAAGTATTGGAAAATAGATAAATAATGACAATACGCACACTTGAGTCATTTTCAAAGCTGAAAAATGGCAGTTGATAAATTGAGTGGAGAAAAAAGGTTGTAATGGGCTTAAATGGTGGATGTAATAAGTGCACTATAATCCAATTAGCAATGCAGTGAAAGAAGAACCGTTTGTTCGTCAGCAGAAAACGATCATGACATGATTTGATCAGAAGAGATCGAGTGAAATGAAATGAGATCGGAGGAGATTAGCGGATATGCGATAGTGCAAGAGCAGACAGAGCAAAAGGCAGTCAAAGAGGATGGATGATTTGATCAGAAAAGATAAAATCAAGACGAGACAAGGGGGAAAGGCTGTCGTACAGCCCAGTGCATATTTTACTATCACTACAAGAATCGCATCTCACTAAAGATCAGAATTGAATAAGCACTGGTATAGACAGATATAGTAACTGCCCGGTGTACACTAAAGATAAAGATAAACAAACTGTATATTAATATCTACGATGCTTCAGCAGTCTTCTTGGCTATGACTTCACGACACGGCATCGGCGTGCTGCTTTTTGTCGAGTACGAAAGAAACTGTTCGAGTCAATGGGAGTCAAACCAAATTATATTTATGGATGACTCCGACTATTTATGTCCCTTTTGTATAGAATACATTATCGATGCTGCAAGTACAGTTCTAGCAATGAGGAATAATATTTTATTTGTTGTCCTGCTCCCTTTTGTCTCCTGCTCTACCTTGTCCTGATTTTATCCGTTTAGCTTCCGAGATCAAGTCGTGATGCATTTTTACACGATTAGTCTGCGGTTCGTTTACTTATTCTGATGTAACATTAAGCACAAGTTTATGCCAACTGTATCTGAATTATCATAATTATGCTATCTGTCTTTACTTATCTACAAACTGTGTTTCTAATACAAGACCATTTTTTCCTAGAGCAAGATTATGTTTCATAGTGTCATTTTGTATTGGAAAGATATAAACAAGCGCATGCACAAAAGGATTTGAGAAATCAATTTTTACTGCACACAATTGCATAGAAATGTGTATCTGCACAGAAGGAAAACGTTTGGATTACAAAACTGTCCTGACTATTCGATTCACATGAGTGAATGAACTGCATAAATTTTATAAGTTACCGGACAAGATAAAAGTTTCTATTATAAAAGAGCAATGTGTAGCAACAACATAATAAGAATAAAACAGGAGCTAATAAACTCGTTGCTTAATTCCTACGCGAGGAGATGTAGAGCGAGAGGGGAAGATGATGACTGCAGGAGGGTATTATTATAAGTAGACTATTGACAGGGCAGGGAAGACAAGACAGTAACTCCTACACATCTCTGAATCTGCAGTAGTGGAATCGTAAATTGCCGAGTTGCTTTCTTTTCCTTTTGATTTAAGTTTGGCTGGTGACACGGCGGAGGGAAGTAAGCAAAGCAGAGAGAATCTTCCTTACATGACATTATTTCTGTGACGGACGATACGTTGGGGATTTTGATGGAGGATACAGTGGAGTCGGACGGAAACTAAGTCTTCTTGGTGTGCAAGTGAACCGTGACGGATATGGGGGTGTGGTCAGTTCACTCTTCACATATCTTATTGTTATGTTGGCATTGCCAGAGCTAAACCAACAGCGAATACTATTACGTGTGGACAGACATAAATACACGGAGGATCTGAACAAGACATAGAGCAGATGAGACCATGTATAGCATAATGTATTGAGTCAAATGAGAATCGTCGGGTAGATAGGCTGTATTGTGTGGAATCTGAATTATAATACGTAGGAGAGGAAAGTAAACGAGGCGCTCCTGAATTGGCTTTGTTCAAAGATTCCTCATCTCATCATCATCCCCTTTATTCCTGCAGAAAATGTATTTTCCTCCGCTTGTACCTTATAAATAGCTATACATCCTTACATTCTATTACTCTAGTTTTCCATTTACCAGAAGTGGTTACTTTAGTTTGATTTTCCTCTCCTTTGGTTTTCCACGTAGATATTCAGTTTAAAGCCAAGTTCAATGCAACAGTATTTACTTTATACGCATTTTGAGTATAGTGTCTAGGCGTAATAATTATAGTGCCATTAGGTTTACGTTTACGTGTTCGGTTAGTTTCTTCTGTGTTGTCTTGAATGTCATGTAGTGTAATGGCTCATGCACTAAACGACGATCAACGAACGACGACTGCAATTTTTTCATCCCCCTCTTGCTTAACTCTCTGTATAGACTCCAACACAAGAGAGATACCTATTTCAGGTTTATGTATAATATTAGTAGGCAGTAGCAGATAGTTACTGCGTAACTTGTATCGTATCAATTGTCTTCTCGTGTAATGTTATGTAGAACCGTTTACGTTTAACTATACATCCCACAAATATAAGAGTTGTTCTTCGTAGATACTGTCTTCTGTTGTCGTTTGGCTTCGCTTCGCTTCCAGCTTAACGTACACAATTGGCTCTTTTGTCTTGAAATGAGTCTGGGATGACTCATCTATCCTTATTTGATCGTTCTTTGATACATTTTACTTTATGATCACCATGATATACATGTACAAAGCACAAGCCTCCAGTTTACATCCAGACAAACCACTTGCTTCATCCAACTCCTCTTTTTTTAAACTAAAAAGGAACACGGACTAGTACTTACAAGACAGAAACATTCATAAAAACATTGTACCCACACACTCGAACAACTAATGAGTTTCTACTTATACTTTGCATTTTTTCTGGATTATCACCAACTTTTATCATCTCTTACAAACTATATTTCCTTCCGTCACCTCGTTCTGCTATTTGTATAGCACATACTGACTTGTGCTTCGATTAGGACATTCTATTGGATTATGAATATCTTTATGCACAAAAGCAATAGATTACATTATAGTACACTAAGACATTTTCTACAGGAAATGTTATATCCACTTACTAATACATCTACATCGTCTGTACCTACTATAATAAATGGCAGATTTGATGAAAAGTTCTAAAACCAACTAAGTTAAGCTATTCAAAAAGGAAATCCCTTCTGAAAAGCTAATTTTCTCCATATCAACTCGCGTCATTTAACACATAAGAGGAAGGCGCATCATGTTACGTATGAATGATCTTTACATGTCTATTCCGATACTCGAATAGTAAAGACACTCATTGTCAGATTGTATGAGAAAGCCTGTTACCCGTATCAATGCACTTATGTTGATGCTATGTGAGGTCCTTCACTTATTGATGTATCCCTAGCAAGCGTATGTTGTTCTATGCATATGTATACTGTCATGGAGCTAAATATTGGATATTTTTTAGCTTTAAAAGCTTCGTACAAAAGAAGTTATCATGATTCATTAAATAACACAATTTACACAACAAGAGTACTTTCCCGCACCCCAGAACGCTTGAAATTACTTATGAAAGTCGGTAATAGTGCCTACTACTTAGTAGAGTCTATATCTATACTATAGCCAGAGTTATATGATTTATATAGAAAATTGGTTCTTAGTAAATGCAACAAATCATGAAAGGGGAGTAGGGAGTGCTCAGAAGGTAACTACCCATTTTGCAGGGAGTATCAATAATAATTTGATAATGTGGTATATTGGAGTTGTGCTGTCCTCTTTGCAAATAATGTTGTCATGCTTGTACATTAGACAGAGATAAGCCGTGGAGTATTAGGGAAGCCAGCTGAGTCAGATGAGCTAAAAAGCATAATTCTGCTGTAAATGGTGAACGTATTGGGACGAAGATACATTATGGTTGTAAATTGGATTACATTTCGTTATTTAGTGCGGATACCGCAGGAGAGGAAGTGAACCGAAATGATAGAGCAGTCTTTACTTTTCCTTTTTTAACAAGGGGAATGAAATATTGATGACATGACGGATAAACATGTGTTTTCCCATTTATAATCACATTGATTGTTGCTCTAATCCAATTCAACTGGTTTTAATTAGTTGCCTTTTACCCTGCGTTGCATTATTATCACTTGCATGCACGTAGAGACAGTAGAGAGTCTGCTGCAGTACAAAAAAGAATTAAAAAGGAGGAGAAACTTAGTTCATGCTCATTGAGCATTGAATTAAGGGAGAATGACGAGACGCGTTGTTTTATCTTTTAATTGTCTATAGCAGTGGAGTGATTCTATTATTGTTGTGTGACTGCAGTAATAACTCAAATCAACAGCTCTTTTCATCAGTCCTTTGTTTCTGTACATTGTATTCTACTAAAATCTCTAGATAAGAGAATCGCAGTTGATATTGCACGCATGGAGAATGTGAGTAATTTTATTGTCAACCTTTTGTTTATAGAAGTGACAACGAGGCATTGTAAATTGTTTACTATTCAAAGCATGAAATTGTATTCTTTCAATTGCAAACAGACGTTTAAAGATAAATTCACGGGCCATGGACAAAGATCAGACTTGACATTAGACCTTTAGCTTACGTGTAAGCAAAACAAACAAAGTTGACAGTACATGATGACAAACAACGTAATTTTAAACAACCTGTGTGTGCAATTCAATACTCTTGTTTCGTGTCATATCACAAAATCACAACTCAGTATTACAATAAGACACATCTTTATTAGACTCCCTTGAAAAAGTACAGAAAGTATTGGCCAACTGTCACAAGTAGCTAATGTAATGGTGAACAAAACAGTTCTTATCTGAATCTTCATAAAAACTCTCCAATCAGTTAGCACTGCGTACAATGTTAACAAACCGAAGGAGCCAACTCATCCATTACGCTTTCTATACCCACAACAGGATTTATATACAAATATTTCAATTAAGAGGAACAGGACGGGAGATCACATCAGATGAGAAATGGACAGCACATTTTGCATATGCAGGAGGATATCAGACGTAACACTAGGAATATAAGCCACAGACCAATGAGCAAAAAGTAGCACTAAGATGACTACTCATCGCAAGAAGCAAATGGAATGCATAATCAAGCGATAAGGCTACTAACTCAAATTGAATAACTGTACTGGGCTGGAGGGCAACAAGAATCCCATCCTAATTAAATTCACATAGATAAGATTCTATTCATTTCGTAATTGGCAACCTATTCTCCTTCCTTTAGTTCACTTAACTTGACACGCATCTTCATTCTTTGAATTAAATAACCAACAACGATCTGTACCCACATAGGCATTTATATTTTATCTATCTCTCTCTGTATGCATTTCTTATTTACTCTTTTCCATTTAATTCCATCTGATTGTCATGCTCCTGTTATTGATTGCACTGATTTAACCATGCCGTGTGTGTATCTTACTAGCATACATTAGATCACCTCACGTAGAGTATTTGTACCTAACAGACAAAACAGAATGTATGAATCTGCAAGGTACGTACTGGTGGGAATGCTCCACTAGATCTTTCCTCCTGTTTTCAATTACAGAGACATGCTCCCAGAGTTGCTTCAATGAACCTCAACTCTTACCTGACTCAATCCCTCTTTTACTAAATAAGAATCCAATTCCTTTCTCGTCCAATAGCACTCTTTAGAAGTCTCAATTGACAAAAACGAAACATTTATTACCTCCGAAAGTTGTACGGTTGCTTCCGAAAATGATAACTAACATTTTAATTGATATATACGTAATTTAGAAGTAGGTACATTACGAATAGAAAATCCAAACTTTTTGGTTCATTCTTAGATCCATCTCATGCATGGCTAAATATTTTTTAATGTCTAGTCTTTTGTTGGGAACAGTAGGCGTTCCATTTTAGTGATGAAATTACAATGTGTACAAAAATAATATTGACTAATACATCGAAATAGTTGCAAAGTTGCAACTGTAATTTGGCAACGTGAATCATTTAAGACGACTTGGAGTGTTGGATAAAGTAAAACGTGTTAAGCTATTTTAACTTGCAATTTGTGCGTAAAAATGTCAAAGAGAATTAGGGAATCAATAGATTCCATCAAAAGCTGTCCTTAGTCAGCAATTCCTTCACGTTCTACTTATTTCATGTGGTGGTCTGTTATTTTCTATTCCATTTAAGTCGGTCTAGCTCTGTCAAGTCTTGTCCTCTCGTCAGTACTTTCGTACATATCCCATAAAGTTTGGGAGCTCCGTGAATAAAGTTAGTTAGTGTCTGAGCATTCTGTTGGTGTGTATAATAGATACCTTCCCAAGTTACTTTCAAAGGCTTTAGCCATTTCCACTTAGATAACTGCATCAGCAGCGTTGTGCTCGATAGTGCAGAGTCTTGTTCACCTCTCAATTGTCAGCTCATAAGTTGTCTCCTCGTTGACACAAACTCGTCGTTTACATTTCATATTGCATGTGAAATGACAACTAAGGCTTAGAGAGCAACTTACTGGTAATCAATGCTAAGATACCTTCATCAGAGCAGATACGCCTATAAGTGCCTATAATACACTTATGCAAAGCTAATGTACAAAGGATTCTAATTCCCGTTAATATGGCTGTAATTACAATTTAATATGTTGATGTGACATACACTCTCTATTAAATCCTTTACTGTTCCATGAAAGAAAACCCATTACTTATTAACTTATTGTGCTTGTGGACTGTCACATTGTGTGGAGGAAACCGTACATGTTGAAACACATTCAAATGGCAGCATTTTTAAATATGCAATAGTTGGAGCATTGTAAATTAAACTGTTTTCAAAGTTTGGTTGAAATCACAAGAAACCTTTTATTGTCAGGTAGCTTCAAGAGTTTTTAATTGCACATTAAGATTCTCTAAACATAGCAGTTATAATTAATAGGTTACTGCAACATAAAACAATTGAATAATGAAGGCAGCCAACATCAACCTATTCTTCTCCTGTTCGTTACACAAGTATTTGCATACTATGTATACAGTTTGCTCAAAGTCTTTATAACATAAATTCAAGCTACCACAGTAAAATATTACGTTAACGACTACCGATCTACCTAATCCTGCTAAATAAAAATACTGAATTGTGGGAGACAGCAATTTATTTACGCATGTTGAACTATGTTGAATGTTGATGTATGTTTGGATGGCAGGACTAAATGCAATACGCAAGCGCGTAGTCACATAGAAATGTAACGATATTAAACGCTTGGATGTTTTCGCCCAAATGCGCAGGTCCAATGCTCCTCTGTTACTGTGAAGCGGGGAATTATAAATTATTACTATAAGTCAATTATCACTATCTATAATCTATAATAAAACAAATACGACTTCAACTGTAGCGGTAGATATAAAGCGTTTTCTACTGCACTAGTAATTACAGTGTAAAAAATATTATAATATTTTAATATTGTCATGTCTTGGAGAAATATGTTTAAAAAAATAAAACTATATTTGTATTCAATGTTTCCCCCACTAATCTTTTCGTCAATTCATTCTTAAAGGCCTAAAGAGGTACCAGATATGATGAATTGGATGATGTGCCAGGAATGTTACACTTGTACATATTCATCATAGGGAAGTGTGTTTATTTTTTAATACTGGTGGCCCATAAGGAAGACGTAGGATGTATAAAAAATCGACTTATAGATATTTCCTCTAGTGAGGAGATAAACTGGATTAGTGAACTGAACATCCAACATCAGATCACATCAAGACCAGCTGCCGCTCTCGATGACAACTTAATGACATTCGAGTTTTTCTCCCCTTTGGGATTCTGTGTGTATGTTTAGTGTTTGCCTGTCCTGTATGTAATGTAGTGTATGTAAGTGTGCAAGTAAGCCATGGGCTGTGTAATATTCGAGTCTGTAGGTTTGAGTTTGGGATGAGGACTTGCTGTCGCATCGTCTTTACGGATTATGGGCTATCGAAGGATTTTCTCTCATCTTCGCCAGCGTGGGGTCCATCCCTGTCCGAAAGACTGACACTTACAAACACACTTTGTACTGTTACACTCTGTGGGCCACTACTTAGAAGACTTCTCTCACACTCTTCAAATATTGAATCTTCATCCGCCTCATTCATCCCATTCTTACACACTCTATTCTATTTCCTACACGATCCTACATACCCATACATATAAATACCCTGGATTCTAATTCAGGAAATTGTAACAATACACAGGACACACATAATATACTCAGTAAATAATGTCCACCGTGAAAAAAATGAACCTAATGGACTTCCATTCAGTCCTAAAGTTAACGTAACAATAACAGATTTATTTTGGATCGGCCCTCTATGAAATTCTTAATTTATTTATCTTCAGGTTAAATGAGTCGTAAAAGAGAAACGTGAGTAACCAATATCTACTTTACAATTACATTGTCAAACCTTTAGAGTTTATACAACGAAGGCAGGCAAAGTTCTATTAACATAATTATGCAGGTAGCCACAGTAAACGAGTAAAGCGTTTTTAGAGTTCATTGATTAATGTACAGTAAGCATACAAGAAAAATATGAGGAAAAAATCGACTTCCTTTTTAACCATGTGGAAAGGAAAAAATGAGGCGAGCAAAAACTGTATGGTTGACGACATAAATAGACGGGAGACAGTAATACAAACATTGTAAACAGTAGAATAGTTAGGTAGGTGACTGTGCTATCATTCATTTAAGCATTAGATAAAGTCACAGTAATAAAAAGGAGTATTGCTATAAATAAATGACAATGATCAGGTAGACAGGTGAGTCTTTATTCCTGGGATATTAATAAGAATCGTCGTATGCGTATAAGTAGCTAGGCCATTGGGCCATGACATCAAATATAAAAAAGGAGCACAAGCAGCGAACTCACTTTGCTCATGTAACTGTACTCTTCCAAATGTTTCACGGACAGTGGAACAGAACAGAGAGAGTTGGGTAGAATTATGGAAGTGGAACATCTCCAGTGCTATTTTTTTTATGGTACAAGCAGTTTGTGGAATAGAAACCAAGTCACATACTCGGTGGGAGAACAACGGGCCTATATAGTAGGCATAGTGGAGTAATGGATAAATATACTGTTGCTTTAGTGTGTAGGTGGCTTGCTTTGATCTGACTTCACTGGAGATGACTTGCCTGCCTCACGTTCATCCTAGTGCAGAAAACACACAAACGGATCAGAAACAGGAAGGATGAAATGAGAATTGCTTTCCCCTCTACTCCACTTCGTTGCATCGTCTGATGGAACTTGAATGGAAGGCATGGAACTAACCTTCGTCTTCTTAAAGATATTGAGCTACCCAATCTACACTCAATTGTTATATTATATATCCTAAAAATCAGTTTCATTCTTAATGAAGATAGTCTTGATTATTTTAGTCTATCATTGCTTGCTTCAGAAATTCATAAACAATTCCTTTACTTTATGTATGCTATTTGCTTCAATAGTTCTGAGACATGGAAAATACAGTCAATTGTAGGTACTAACATTATTTTTGCATAATGTTATTTACTTGTATCTAAAATCTAAGATAGTGCAATTATCCAGTTACGAAATTTCAATATCTGTTAATTTCTCGAAAGTAAAAATAAATCATAATATAATAATTTCGAAAGCGGATTATTCGCATTTCATAATGTACTTTTTGAATAATTGCGTAGAATTTGTTCAATCTGGTAATTCCGCTGTAATTTCGCTGGCGAAATTATTCGTGACATCGTAATTTCTACATTTTCTTACATTTTTGTACAGGGTACAGATTTTGTAAATAAAAGAAAAATCAAGTTGAAGGCAAGTTGAAGGTTTTATTTTTCGAAACACTTAATGTGAAGCCCACTTCCGTCAGAAAGGTAACTTTGGCCGATTCCCCCTTAGGTATATGTCAATTGGCTTCAGATATAGCCGGGGATATACTATCCAGTACCATATAATGGATGAATCATTTCGTGAACTAATACTGACGAGATTCTACAGATGACAGCTGAATTTTATGTTTAACTGTGAATTTATATTTCCCCGAACATTTAAATTCCACTTTATGTGCTGGAATGATCTTGCAACAATAACACGCAGTGGTGTTTGTTGACTCTATTTAGCAGTTTAGGAAACATCCCTACATGCATACGGATTTAAATTCCAAAATAAACCGAAATGGTTTTATACTAGTATATAGGCAGTAGAATACAATGGGATTTATTTGTCAGTGCTCTTCCTCCAACACAGTAGACATAAAATAAAAGATGAGAATAGTTGTGGGAAAGGATTGAAGGAGTGAAATGGTAAATGGGATCACATCAGAGTGACATTAAATTCCTCCCTCAAATCGCTGCCTTCTTTTGATCGACACAAGAAGAGTCAGTTGGTAGCCAGAATCTCCAACAGGCAAAGAGAAAACTATCGGATGCATTGTCCATGGGACTTGAAATGAATAAAGTAGCTTCTTTGGAGTGAGCCTTTACTTTGGATCTTTTTTCGAATCTCTGGTATCTACCTACTGATTTTTGCGTTTGTGGCGTGACGAAGAGAGATATTGAGGGAAATATTTGGACGGAGTGACTTCTGTGTGCTAAACTCTGCTGAATTCTTATGACAGCACTACAATAAAGCATGAGTCAATGCAGAGCCAAGAAAAGTAAACCACATCACATGAGCTAGGACATTATGGATATAAAGGAATAGGAGAGGAAATGCAAAGGGGAAGATTACTTGACTTGGATTGGATGGTGCATTGAATTACTCCGAGTTGACAATTCTGTTATATTGTTGCACTATCCGTCCCTACTTCCCTCTCCTCCTGCATGACTAAACTAAAGCCAAAGCCAAGATTTACAATTCGCTAGGAATTTGAATACAGTACAGTCAAGTTCAACAGATCTGTCTCTCTCTGTGTACTTTGTAAGTAATGTAAAGTCTCAACAACTAAATCCTTTGCATATAATAATACTAAATAATACATATACTTCCGAGTATTAGTAGATGAAAACTCCTTATAGATGTACTTTTCTTCCACGAAGGTATTTGTCCTGTTTCTCCTGTCTCTTATTTTCCTCTTATGCCTTCCTTCAATGTGGTTTGGCTTTTTGGGTTTTTAGCTTCAGTAAGCACCAAATGGATTCAAAATTGGAATATGGTAGACCAGACCCTACGTATGCAAAGCAAAAGCCTAGAAAAGATAGCACATTTGGTTGGATGGGCAAAATGAACTTGTTTGGGTCTAGGCTACTTTGTACCTATGAATGTATTAAGATGAAAGCAAGACAGTCCCTTTTACATTCGAGTGTGTGCCACATCACGCATCAAAGTACATTCAAATACACACAATCAGCTTATATAGCAATGCAGTACAGTCCAGATTTCTGAATGATACAAAAAATAGGAATACTAAATCCGTACTCTGGGAAATATACTTATTGATATCAGGAATGACATAAAGAAAGGGCTGGAGTAAATGCTTAATAGTTTTTGAATTTTCAGTCGAGGAATGTCTTAGTGGATTAATTCCACAATATAAATACTACAACTACACACCAATGACATTTAAAAAGTAACTATAGTACAAACAGCTAGCAGTACGCAGTAAAGATTATAGGATAAGCTGACTAACGGATATCTGTTGCCATTTAATTCAATTAAATATAAAATTTTAAAGAAAGAATGCAAATGATTCTTTAGAGTGCAATTGCAAAAATAAAATTCCAAAAATATAGGCGGATAGAATGAAATGTCTGGAGTCTGAAAAGAATTGTATTTAAGCCGTGGGGACGGTAGAGTGATATTACGCGTGGACTGGTATCGGTCTCCCACCCTCTCCGAAAATCTTTCGTTGATCCGCTTACACTCTTTGTTTTGCATGGTTATTGCATTGCTCCCGAAGCTCTCGAGAACGAAAGTCCAAGTTGACGAACCAAAAGAGGAATCTCTCTGTATTTTCTAGAGCCATTTCTCTCAGAATGTGTCTTTCTTTACCTTCCTACCCAATTCAAATGAGTACATATTTATTTTACGTAGGAATGGATAATGATACTGCAGAACCTCTACAGATTCTTTTCTTTCTCAATTGCATTTATAGTCCCTATCCATGCACTATTTACTGTTTTATATTAGCAGATTACTTTTCTATGCATTCAGTGACAGAAGAACATTCTTACAAGTTACTATCGTATTAGGAGTGCGGTGCAAGTGCATGCTTTGGCCATTTGCATAATTTTTCGGGGTGAGTTTCTCCTTTAAATAGATTTTATGGTCGGCTAAATGTCTTCAAATAAAATTCCAAGAGGGAAAACCCTCTTCTGACAACTTCGCTTTCAGCTTACATTATTTAAGTACTAAAGATGCACTTTCTATGTTACGACTTATTTGAATTACATTACCTATAGTATAGTACAAGTGTGCAACAGTAAATAATGTTGCGTTCGGAAAGAAATATGAAACTACCGTAGAAGGATGATAACCACCGTAGTTATTGTTTTCTGTGGTAAAGAATCCTACATATGAAATGGTCTGTGACAATTTATACCAAAAAAGTTTTGTTTTTATGGTTTTTAATCTTGTACCTATTATATATATGTACTAGCTTAATTCGATCCCACATCCATCATATTATAATGTAGTTACACTAATTTATTTCTAACCACATTACTATACAGATACATACGGCACCTCCAGCCTCTATTTATAAAGTTAATTTGGCCGAGTGATTTTGATCAGACCTGAGAAAGAAAGCATCTTTTACATCAAAAATGTTTAAGAGTTTTGAATTTAGGTAATTACCAAGAAACGCTGATAATTAGCGTAATGTAATTTACTATTGAGGTGATTGCGCGATTGGTATAATTGTGTACCTTTACGGATATGAAAGCACAATAAGTAGGATAAAAAGCAAAAGTTGTATTTTCCTTGATGACATGTGAGTGATGAAGAATTCCCCGAACAATATATTTCTACTGGAGAAAAGGAGCATTTCATTTCAATTTTGTTTTATGGGGAGGAGCTTTTAATTTGGTTTGAGTTTTCATTTGGGAGATAGGATTTAGGGGAAGAGTACACGTTTACATAATAAGTAACTACTGAAAAGGGTAATGCAGAGGAGTAGAAACATATTACATCCGTCTGAGGCTCATCTCCTTTCATTCCATTTCGTCGGATTTCTCAAGTGGGAATTTCTTATTTCTTGAAATAAGTTTGCTTGCATCACTTCAGATTTCTTTGTAGTGTGTTCCAAGATTGTTGATGAAACAGTTGACATATGGTTACGCTAGAGCTGCATATACATCCCCTTTTAGATGTGTGTGTTATATATCTGTTTGTGTAATGCATCTTAGCGCATTATTCTTTGTTGGTTCATAGATCCGAAAGTAAACTCCGTAAACTGCAATCCATTAATCTCTGTGAACCTAATTTAAAATCCCATTCCGCCAGTTAGAGTGTCTGCGAGGCAGAAGAAGGGTAGATCAAGAGCACCCCCGCCCTTTAATTTTTTTCTACATTTTCCGCCGTAGTGGAGAATTATAAAACGTCAAAAGTCCTCGTTAATCCACTCGAGTTTAAACGATACAGTGAATAGCTACACTACTACTTCCTATTAGTCCGTACGACCTCACTTGAGCCAAAACTGTAATAACAAGGCATAGAGCACCTATTGCTCTTTGAAGGTTCCTTACTACTGTAAAAGTATACTCTTCCACTCTATTTGAGTAGATAATCGTTGGCTTAAGGGGAAAATGTAATGGACAGCAGTAGTCAATTGCACAGCTCTTTTTATTTTCAGGGCCCCTTTTCCTACTACGCTTTCCTCTTCCCTTGAACTTCAAAGCTAACATCTTTGACAGCACAGATGAAGTTTAAGTGTAGAATAACCCAGAGGAAATAGCTATAATTAATTACAATGAACGTTCAAAAAAATTAAAACAATCTAGTAATTTTCCTTTATTTTACAAACCATCACAAGTATAGAGTGGGAGAAGGAAAGCAAAACGACAAGAAAATTGCTTTGGATTCAGATGATGATGTATTATGATAGAAAACATGAAAGAAAAGTGAAATTCATACACGTCTGTGGAATATGATTGAATAACGCGAACAGCGAGATCAAATCATCTGAAAAGTAAAATAGATCTTCTTTGAATTCAATGCAGTGCAGTAAGCACAATCCAATTTCTTTTCCCGTTGCATTTCACTGGAATGGATTCAGATTTTCTTTATGCCACTCTCACTCGTCCATGGGTATTGGATTGGGCATGACAATAGAATAATATGGAATGAACTTACATCACCGCACACACATTGCACAGAGTATGCTTTGCCGTTGCAGTTCATCAAAACATAATCCAGCCAGTTGCATTGGTTATTGCTGTTCAGAAATGTATTCCATTGCACTGCATCTTTTATTTGACTTGACATGTTCTAATATAAGTCGGCTCTGTCACTCACTCATACCATATTATTATTAAGTATTCTTCAGTATGAACTCCGCTTGTTAACAATCAGTCCATAGTTGACAGTTTAGCTATCAAGGAATTGCATTCTCAATGTTGGATCCTATGGCGGGATGGAGTGGAGCTTGTCATTTTGATGGATTACCTCTATCCAAACCAGCACAGTCTAAAAGTGAACTGGCAGAAATGAAACCTTGCCCAACCCTTAAGCTCAACTTGAATACTCAATTTCTCTTAAAAACATTTCCATCTGCAATAATCTCTACTTACTATATGCAATCATGTAGGTACAATACTATTACATTAATATTGGGAATGTCTTTAAAAAGTGTACCCAACACTATTATCCAGTCTTCTAGTACTTCAGATTAGATTCACCACTTCAGTTAGATCTTAAAATTCTAGACCATTTTTACTTGTTTACGTTCCATCAGTACGGTTATTGCCATTTCCACATATTTGAAACTATTCCGACTGATAATTAAGAATGTAGATAGGCAGATGTTTTATTGGCAATAAGTTCTATGTCATCCGTTTAGAGTTTGACACTAAAGCAATGACAATTACAAATAGATACATAAATGTAAGATTACTTAATATTATTGGTAGTGTATGGTACTCATCTTGAGATTTTGATCAAATCTTTGTCTGAATTGTGTGAATGCATTGCATAAGTGTAGGCGAATCGAAAAATTAGAAATAGGCCAGCTTCATGGAACTCATTCTATCGCAAGAAACCCACGCATCGTATATCTCTGCCCCCTAAAACTTTTGAATCTTTAAATGTGGGGAAGGGCTTTACGCAATTGGATCTATAGTGTATAGTGTTACTGTTGGCTATAATATGGCTGAAGATGAAAACAGTAAGTACCATATGGTATTATCCATATTTATTACAGCAAGATATCTTGAAAGATTGATAACTTTCCTCTATATAAATATGTGTCTATATAAAGTATCCCATTATGCGTGCTTTCTGCAGTAAATTTTATCCTTTCGACTATTTAATGGTACTAACGCTATTAATATTGGATTTACATTACCGTTACAGCTTGTAAAATTGTCATGACATGATAGAATAGGAAGGGAGAAGATTCCCATACAAGATCACTTGGAGACTAGATAGCCAAGTGGAAACTGCTATTATATAGAGATTCTAACTTTCTCACGGAAGTCTCTCGTATCAATTTCCTTGCTCAATTTGTATCGTTTTTCCTTACCAAAAAATTAAACTTGATTTTAAAATATATAACAACCCAAATCCAGTTAGGTCATTAAAACCGAAGCATTGTGTGGATACAACTTATACTTTTTGAGTATTTCAAATGCATACTAAATCAGGGTACATGTGTGAGATCTGTGTATCTAATCTCATTACGCAGCTAAACAAGTGGGTAGGTAATCTAAATGTTTACAGTCGAACATGGCCATGTATCTGGAGGATCACTTTTTCTCAGTGATTGTACATGCATATATAATTCGAGTGAAGGTTCACCTCCGGTTCCCGGCTTGGTTAATAATGTAAATACAACTAAAGGTTGATTATTTATTTTTTGCTAAATTTTAGAAGTTGATTTGACTAGGTAGTGTTAGTTGTAGCGGACCTGACTCCTTAAGACTGCCCTGTTCACAGCAGAGTCTCTTATCACCTCCTTTGGCAAATAAAAACAACAACAAAAGCGGTGTAGTACGTAAAGAGTTAGTCAGTGCTGTGAATATTAACACAGTGTGTAATGAAGTCTTAGGGAGAGTGAAGGAAGCCGAGTGCAGAGGGTAGCCAGCCTTGACCAGGAGCAGGTATTTGTAGATTAGTACATGCATTAACTAGTCCCCACTCGTATTCATAGCTACTTACACTTTGAAATTGGTACTTGAGTCCTTGTACTCGCACAAAATAATCATAGTCATCAAAGTAATCGTTTCTACTTCTACCAGCATAAATACTAAAGATAAGACGGAAACGAAAGTTGTATTTTATATTAGAACATAAATACATGCAAAGATAAGCTCCTAACTTATTAGCTACCTTTTCAGTGCCTTGGCCTTGCAATTGCATTACGCAGCATTACAAGTAATATATTTTAGTGTTTACTCACCTATATCACTTTATATCTTGTATCATTTATGTATTTGTCAAGCATATACCCAGCATATGTCCAGCATATGTTTCTATTGCCTATAAGTATGCCTATGTAGTAACCTTTCGTTTATCTTTGATATTATTTCTCTGTACGTTCTCTTCCTCTTAAAATTACAATTGCATAATTACAGATGCTTATAATCCTTGTAAATTTCACAGGAGAATGAAGAAAGTCAAGCAAGCATGATTTCCACAGAAGATAATCTGTAATGTAATGTTAATACATGCAGATAGCTATAAAAGAACCACGTCTCAAGTCTGTGGCTACCTCCAATATAAAAGCTCGTGTCTACTTTTTATAAACTCAAGTGGTATTATTAAAGGAAATTAGTATTCTGCCAAGAAAATTAATTACTAATTTACCCACACAGCTCTACTGCATGCTTTAGACACTAAATAACACTCGATTTTCCACACAGCTTTCATTACTTTGTCTTCTGTGTGTTTTGCAAAAAGAGCTACATAATTGCAAAACCTGAGACTTGGGACTAAGGCATGGGAAAGAACTCATTATTGTCAGTATCACATTAGTGTGAAAATAATTATCTGCTATCACTAAGTATACAAGTATAGCAAACATGTGCGAATACCTAATATTTGCCTAATTGCCTCCAAAGACAAATTGACTCAATCGTTTCTGCCGGTTTGTGCTACTTCTAGCATCAGAGAATTCCCTTTATTAGAAAAAGTTGCGTTTGCCCTTAACAACATAGCAGATGTCTGTTATAAATTCACAAGTAATAATTCTTGGGCAGATTAAGTTTGCGTCATAGTAGTTAAGTTGACTTGCTAGGATTAGGAAAAGACGTAGGCTGAAATAGGTATTCATGTAGGTGCTATGATGATTTTAGGTTTGGCTTTAATGCAAAACTGAAAAAAATAACATTAGTTTGCCAGAATTGGTCTTATTCTTGATTACTGCCTACTCGTCAAAGTAAAGTAACTTGTAATGATAAAGATAAGCTTAAATCTCTATAAAATGAAACCTATGTTAAATAATGGAAAAAACAAAGATATTCGATTACTCATTTCATCTCTTTCCACAGTAGCTTAGGTATAGGAAATCTTTGCCCTAAACGCGGCTGAATTTATTTGGCTACTTAAGTTTGCGCTAACTCACTTAGTAATTTACCAGTGTGTGTTTTTGTCGTATCCATATCAAAATACATTCTTGTAGCAGTAAGATATAGTATCTAGGGTTGAGTGAGTTGCTTGTAATGTAAATTGTATCGAATGATGGGCAAGTCACCAGGGAGTAATTCTCACAACAAAACTGCCTTAGCATTAGATCTTTAGGCGAGACATAAATGCCAGTTTTTTATATTCTCCTGGGGTCAATTTTACAACTTCTACATCTCATCGGTAGCCGAAAGTTAGCAGCGCTTACATATACAGATCGTGTAATCCTAATGGTAAATGTACATAGAGTGGTTTGGCAAAGCTTTACACAGAGTTACATGTAATGTAGCTAAGTGTGAGGCTTGTTTGTACGCATTTGTACTTCAGCTCCTTCTTGTTGCCTTTAATAGCTTCTCTCTTCGTGGGCTTTACATTACATCACATTTGCTACAAAGTACAAATCGCTCGTTTGCATCTCCCTTTCGTTATACTATATGTACCCTGCATCACCACAACCTTCCCTGGGATAGTGTTACTAACTAAATACATCAGCTACTCGTTCTCACTCATCCCCATCATCGATACGCCCATTTATGTAGAAAACCAAAACTGAGATTTACTAGTGGAAAACCACAGTAAGTGGGTTTTCTAATTTTTATACTGTGTATAATGACGAATCGCTAGAAATATTTTTGAAACCATTTTATCATAAGTGTATTTAATAACTTAACATTAGTGGAATGTCTCATGTATAGTAATAAAACATGCTAAATTGAATGACAAACAGTTTTGACCGGTTTGTGAAGCTACTCCTGTGATTAGAATATAGAGTTTGTGACTCGGCATGAATGATTTTCATTTAAATTGCACTAAAAGTGATAATGTGAGTTGGGAACGTCTCACAGTTTGACTCAGTAGCACATAAGTTACCAAATTACCACTTACCCCACAAGTTACGCACTGGGCATAATGCTTTCACTGCAACGATCCCAGATCCCACCCGCAGAAGAAACTACGCATAAAACGCGTAATAGCCCAGATGCACTCATATACGTTGAGGCACGAAGCTCTGTCGGTTGCTTTTTAAATGTAATAGATTGAATTTGCTTATAGTGCAAAGACAACATCGGTGGTATATAAATACCTAGAAGTATAGTGTGACTGAAGTAATAATATTATTATGTGTGGCAGATGAAATAATATTGCTAAAGTCAGGGTGGTGTAGGTATGTGCCTGTAGTTAGCGAGGCTGGAAGCTGGAAAGATTCATGCATGCCATCAGGGTGTAATTCCCATTTATCTTATTGCCACTGGTGTCAGCATCACGTCCAGAGATTCCTCCGTAATAAGCAGCAAAACGAGCATGTGTTCTTTTAAGAGCTTGACTGAACTATGCATGCATGAAACAAGGATATAGTGCAACCGAGTATAGTAATGTGTTTAAGTAGTTTTAAAAGATAGGTGAGTAATAGTAATGAAGCAGCTTAACATTTAACATTCAGAAGAAGAGTTAAAACTCGGATGCATAACAGAAAACAAAGTGCACAGAAGGCTCTTTGGTTATTTCTCGTAATAAATGTGCAAAAGAGGCGATCATGTGTTCATTGAAATGGTCCGTGAAGCCGAGACGAAAATGGTGAAATAAATGTCAGATGTCAACTGGAGAGGGTATTCTCCCTAGCTACTTGTTTAGCATTACATAATAAATATCGCAACTTAAACATCTAACTTAAAGATCCGTTTTACACCCGTACACATGACATGTATTGTTCTATCTGTTTAAATACACCAGAGATACATTTACAGCATTAATTCCAAACGAGGAAAGAAGGAATACTAAAGGGTAGAAAACAATCATAAAATACCGGAGAAACATAATGCCTCACTTATGTCTCACCGAACTTATGGACGAAAGCTGCAGAATGGAATGAAGAGTGCACGTGTTCTTAGCGTTTACCATCGAAATAACTATAAGATCACACGAAGAAAGAATGTATTTACGTTTCAGCCATTAGAGCTCAAGTTATCCAAATAATTTACACTTAGGCCGATTAACTCACTCAGCCTAAGACCTGAGTGCAGTCAAGTTTAAAACCAAACTGCAAAACACTCTGATAGAAACAGAAAGCCGACGAATGAAATTAAGGGCCACAAAACATCCACTTAACAATGTAGGACCATTCTGTTAAAACGGACTAGGCTGATAGGGTAAATGTAACTTGTACAAACATCATTGGTCATTCCACACAAGAAATTGTAAGCTGAAAGATAAGAGACATGTTTTATTAATTGTGGGGATGGATAATGCACTGCATAGAGAATCCTCTCACTCTGTATATAGTGATAGAAGTGATGTAAGTAATTACAATTGTAGTAGTGCCCTCATTATATAGTTTTTGGTAGTTATGAAATGTTTCTTGAGGCAATTAATGTATGATATGCTCTAGTAGATAGATAACCAAACCATCACTAATACCACAATGAGTAAATGTAATTTGGTTTTCGCTGTTAGCTTTACCCACTTGTGTGTTTACAGCTTGACGTGGTCTAACTACGTCCAAAAGGAGTAATATTACTCAGAGTCTAGTTGAAATGATTTCTTGAGATGAGACGAATTAATGAGTGTTGCTTTGCTAGGTAAAATATGAAGTAGTAGCTTAGAGGAGATTTGAATTTGACTCAGGAGAGAAAGAGACAGACAGAAGAAGTCGAGTCGAGGTTCAGGTGATCCATCATTCCTTGGACAAGACAAGACATTAGAAAACTTAACTCAAGGCATAAGACGACAATCTTTCAAGCTCAAGACTTTAAATCTTTACTTTGCCTTTAGTTTTCCTAAATTGACTTCCCTTATATTTCCTATGGACCTCTCCTCTGACAAACGAGACTTGTATCCTACAAACAAATAAAATGACTGCTAATGCAATGTTTATCATCTCGCTTCGGGACCGTGCTACAGAAGGAGACGAATGGCTCTAACGTTTCTAGCTATGCGTAACAAACATTCAAAATTTACGCGTAGGTACTTATCAAGGAATTTGTCCAGTAAGTTACGTCCCATAAGTTCTCCGTATTGTTATTGTAAATTGTAATTTGTTTTTACATACCCAACTCTAAAAGTTCTAATATATACGAACCTGTCTCATGATATTCTTATAGTCACATTTTAAGTAACCCTTTCACTAAGATGAGGATGGATGAGTGAGACTTAAGTCAAGTCGACTAATGCCAGTTTCTTTGATTAACCAACACTCGCCGCCTTCACAAGACTTCCTGTCCGCTTGAAATAGGAGATTTTGTAAAATAAACAATTCGTCTGTCACTTGACTTCACTAAGTAAGTAGCTCTTGCTATAGTTGAAATAAAGCTAGAAAAGATTTCCATACTGATTGTATACTGGTGGTTTAAATACCAAGTCTACACTCTATGTGGAAACTATGTTCAGTTTTAATGGGAATAGAATCATCAGCTTAAATACAAACGAAAAGTTACTGTAGACCAGTTTAAGTTACTAATACTTTAGACGAATAATTGTTAGATTTCCACAAATTAAATCTTTTAATTTGCATTCATACACTAGTCTCCAACTATAAGCTGTATAGTTCTGCTAATAGCATAAATTCAACTCTCAAAATTAACTTCCACTAAAATAATTTCCATAACTGAGTGGATCTTAGTTTCAAAATTAGAAAAATCATTGAACGAGATTGAAAGTTAAAGGGAAAAAAGCGAAAGGCTAAGAGGAAAAAGTTTAGAAAAAGTTTCATCAGTGCAATGCAAAAGTAAATGTTAACCCTAAAAGGTCTATACTACCACGGTTAAAGCATAATTGTATATAAACCAATTCTTGTCTACACAGTAGTTGAGATTGAGACACATATTTTTTATTAACAAGGCTTTTTATTGTTTACTACAAATGTAAACCAAAGGGATATTGTTGTCCTTAGGAAGGCCAATGCTTGTGTAAACAGAGCGTAAAGACTAATTTTAATATATGCATTTGGGGCAGCCCAAATTAATTCTGGCCGTAGTAAGGAATAAAATGCATACATATAATGTGAACGCAGTATAGCATGACGCTGCTAAATGAACTTAGGATTGTATCAATCCTATATCAGCATATGATATCTAAAGCAGTAGGGGATTATTGTACTCTAAGCTATCATTACATACAAGATGGAATATATTAGCGATGCTGAGGCAAAAAACGTGCTTTTATTACTAACAAGAAGTCACAACACAACCTTATGGTTCATGATTAGACCTTAAGATAGCTTGTTTGAAAACAGAAGCAATAATTTTGTTATTTCCCATTTTTTCCATGATTAAATATCTTGGTAGCTTTCACTGCTAGTAATCCAACTTATGTCCCTAAAAGAAATGGCTGAAAGGCATTTTGGCATAAGGGTACGCTTGTGTGTTAAGAAAAATAAACTGTCTGAAGACCCATAGAGCTTGATTTGCTACTTAATTGCAAATATTGTAGAAAATTACTACTACTACGAGAGTAGTAAGGTACATCGTGGTCCTCAACAGTCCGCACCCGCTACCACCCCCTTTCCATTTTTTTATAAGGGGTCGGCTGAGCCGACCCC